>JAUESI010020289.1:0-11402 GCA_032275145.1 Synergus laeviventris | reverse complement strand
TATCTCCTGTGTTGATCAAAACACTGGAGTAAAGAGTATAAACCAGGTTAAAAACCCGGGGACATTTCGAATACAAATAGGATATTCCTTCGATATATTCGGATCGGATAGAGATATTTTGAAACATAGGATACAAACCTGGTAGATACCACCCAATTTCGAATGAGAACCAACGTATCAACGTTGAAACGCCGGATTCAAACCTGATATAAACCGCACACAGCTCCCGATAAGACCCATGTAGGGACCGGGTACGAACATTATTTCGCACTAGATAGAACCCGCGTCAAGTACCGGATAGAAACCGGATACAAAAACCAGTTCTTATCTGGATTATGCCCGTCATTTTAAGCTGGGATGACTTTAAATGTTTGAAAGTCAGCCGCTTCATGTATATCGTAAAATGGACTTTATAGGTTAATTTAAGATAGAAAAAGTTTGTTAACTTTCCGTCAACACGCATGCCTAATTGTTTGCTCATCGCATTTCGCGCACGTCTTTCTGCTAGCACAAATTGAATTTCAGAGCGCAAGAATGAAAATCATCCTCAACTGAAAATGCCTGTTAGTTAATCTTTATATTACTCGTATATCAGATAGGAGAAACTGCATCTATAGTATCACTGTGTCACTATTCAATTATATTCAATTTCACTTGATGTTGTTCCAGTTAAATAAAATTTGAATGCCACTCTGATAAAATGATGTATTATCTTGACATTTTTATTCTTATTTTTAGGATCCGGGGATATACATTAGGAAGATTGCAAATATTCACCAGAGGTTCAAAAATTTGATTAACGAGGCATTTAATGGAGATATTCAGTTTATAGGGTCTCTTGATAAAGCCTGCGTTCGATTCATCAATAATAATGCAGTCACCAATGCTTGCAAAAGTAGTACAGTAATTCCAGAATTATTAGCCAAACATTGTGATTTGCTTCTGAAAATGAAGAACAAGGATTTTGTAGAAACGGAACTTGAAGATGCTCTTAATCAAGCAGTATATAGTCTTTTAATTATTGATTTATAAAAATTAAATAATGCGAAGTAACCTTGACATTAAACATGCATGTAAATAATAATTGTACTTTTTTAGATAACAGTTTTCACCTACATAGACGATAAAGACGTCTTCGAAAAGTTGTACAGTAAATACTTGGCGAAGCGATTAATAAATCAAATCTCAACGAGCAATGATGTCGAGCGTTTAATGATCTTAAAGATGAAAAAATCATGCGGATGGCAATATATATCTAAACTTCAACGAATGTTTCAGGATATTGAAATTTCCAAAGATCTATGCGAAGAATTCCGACAAACACTGGAGACTTCCATTGAGCCTTTGGAAGTTGACTTTAAGGTTCAGGTGCTATCCTCTCATGACTGGATGTTGAAGCAATCTGCATGGTTTAACTTACCAAGCGAGGTATGTATTTATTGCAGACGTTACATATATCTTCTAATCTATCTGTATAAATGATGGTCTCATGAATTAATTTTTATTTTCAGTTGGAAAACTCTCGTCTATTGTTTGAATCTTTTTACAAAGCGCAGCATTGTGGTAGAAAGCTGTCCTGGCATTTGAATCTGTCTACGGGAGAACTGCAGACGACTTGTTTCAAGAATAAGTACACGTTTCACGTTTCAACTATGCAAATGTCTATTTTACTGATGTATAACAATCGCTTGTCTTATATGGTACAAGACTTGCAAGAAGCCACTGGTATCGACATGAAGTTTATAATCCTGGTTTTGCAAATTCTCCTAAAATTTAAACTGTTGTATTGTGATGAGGAAAAAAATCTGCAGCTGACCTCGGTTGTTTCACTTTTCATGGGATACAAAAAGTATGAACCGTCTTTTTAAAATGATAGATATTTCTAGATTGAATAGAGAACTAACACATGTTCTTTCTTTTTAGCAAAAAACTAAGAGTGAACATTAATGTACCGTTGAAGAGAGACAAGAAGGTTGAACAAGAGGTAGTAGAGAAGCACATCAAGGAGAATAGAAAGTTCAAAGTTCAAATAGCTATTGTCAGAGTCATGAAAATGAAAAAGAAGCTAGAACATCAGCAACTTATAACCGAGGTTTTGAATCAGTTTAGTGACAAGTTCAGGGCAAATATCTCGCTTATTGAGGTATAATAAGAATAAAAATTCTATCTTCTTCTATCTCTTTACTTCGTTATACTCCAACTTATCGAGCAAAATAATTTTTTTTGTTCTAGAACTGTATCTCTATATTGATTGAAAGGGAATACATAAAACACTCTGCTGAAGTGGACGATTGTTATGAGTATGTAGCTTAATTAACAGGAACATAAGAATAATATTAATATGACGATGCCAAGTTTTATTATATTGATATATTTTTATATAACTTTAAATATTTATTTTTTTTCGCATGTCAAATCATATTACTTTACCAATAAACATTTAGTCAAATATTATTGTATAAAATAGTAATCCGTTTAATTCTTTTGTATTCTAATTTAATTAACCTCTATATAGCATTTAAGTTCAATTTTATTAGTAATAATGTGAATTGCGAGATATTCAAAGTATTGTTATATGTCCTACCTGGCAACTATTTCGTTGAAACTAAATCTCTTGTTTTATTTTACAAGTTAATTTAAATGTGGGTACAAGCTGATATAGAATTATTCTTAGACTATATAGGAAACAATACTGACTTTTGAAAGAGTCTTTCTATAAGAAAATATCTTATAACCTATGCATTTCTGCTTTACACCTCCCTTTTTTTTTTTGAGTTCTCATTCATTGAAATTTGGTGAAATCCAGAGCTCAAGTCAAAGGCTGAGAAGGTTTTCTCCTTTCTCCAATGATCAAGGATGTCATCAATTACTGGTAGCGGATAAGCATCTTATGGTCTGTTTTTTCATTTATTTGCATAAAGTCAGAACATCCGAACAGATAAACAACATATTAAAAAGCTGTTGCATGCGAATCTTATGAGGTGGAAATTGTTGCAACTACATCTAACGTTTGTACGAGATGGAATTCCACCAGTAAAATGATTGGTACTGCAATTCGGATGCAGAAGCCACTGAATCTTCTATGCTCATGAAATATTGATTTTAAAAAATTAGAGAAATTTCTAAATGAAGTACACAAATATTTACTAAATTTCGAATATGTTTCAACGAATCTCGGGGGTGTTTCAAACATATTTGAAATCCATTTGCTGATAAAAACAACATATAAAAAGTGAAAAACTTAATATTTGTTTACAAAATTGTTATAACATAAATAGTTAACATATTGAAATTATTTGCTATTGAAATATTACTGTTCATTTGCTGGAATATGTGTTACTTGAGAAAATAGTATTTTTATGAGCGCGAGAGAGATAATGATAAGGAAGGGGTGAAGAAGGCGAATGGGAGTGAGTGGAGGAGCCGAGAGAGGAATCAAAAAGGAGGGGTGGGACAGAAAGTATGTGTGTGTGTGTGCGTGTAGAATGTTTATGGTACAGGATTCACGTGATGTCATAAACATTATTTACGACAGAGGTAATGATAAAAGAAATATAATACGCGTTCTGTGTGCCAATATTGTAAATCACCATTTATTTAATGCATATATATATATGAACAATGAATGTACGTTTTCCACTGCAGTCAACTAATTTTTCACGTCGCTCTTACCTGCATTTTCAAAAAATGGGAGTCCTTATTAATACTGGAACTCTGTTCATAACGTTGGCGGTTTTATTTAATTCCATTGGTAAGTCCAAATAATAAAGAGGAATAATTATTATACTAGCCATAACTTGCGACCATAATGTTAAATATGTATATTGATATTCATTAATAATTTAATAATAATACTTTTTATTAATGTAACAAAAATGTTTGAAATTTTTTTTAATTAATAGTATTATTATAGACTCTATATTTCCACTCGGGTGTATTAATTCATAAAAATTTTGAATTGGTATAAAATTTGGTATAAAGTGAGTCCAGGATGAAGCAATTTTTAAAAGCAATTATATAATATTGAAGCACATCGCATCGTAGAAGCAGGGAACATATAAAATTTGTGGTTCAGAGCGAAAAAGAATCCTGATCCCTATCAAAAAGGCCTTTTTTTTGGCAAAATTCATACCTAAAAAAAACATCGTATTTTTGTAGTGCTGGCGTGTAGGAACATAGTCTATACGTATTTTTACACAATGGTTGAAGATGCCAAAAACAGGTTTTTTGGTTATTGCAGTGAACCTATTTACCTGTCAGGAAAAAACTATAATTAAAAAATGTGGGTCTCAAAATATCCACAAAATGGCGGGTTTTGGATTCCCATATGTTTATTTATTAGCCACGTCATCAGTAGGTTCCCCTATTCTGCTGCCGCAGACCCGTTGTTCCGTGGCCTCGAATAAGTCAGGATTATCAACAATACAAAATTTTTATTGTTTTGCCTTGGAGAAATGAAGAAAAAAAAGACATAAATCGTAAACAATGTTATGTTTTTCTGGATCATGATAATTATGGGAATTATCATACTATATATGATCAATATAAAGATATATAAGAAAGGAAGAATAATTGTACGAATTGTTAATGAAACAGGAAAATAATGCAAATTATCGACGAATTTAATTTAAAACAAATAATTATTACAATGCACAATCTATAAATAGTTCTAAAATAAAAAAACTTCCATTAAGAATTTTCCTAAGTGGATCAGCTTTGATGTGGGAAAGGGTAAAGTTATTAATGCTATATATCAAATAATATCTCTATTTTTAAATAAAAATAAAAATTTTAATCCTGAAACTGCAAAGGTTTTGTTATGTGTGCCATTTTTTAATAAATGGATGAGTCATACTTCACACTGCTTTTACTTTATCCACAACTCAATAAAAATAAAAATTTTTAATTAAAATGTATATTTTTGTAGCAATAGTTAGAAAACAAAACCACAGTTTAAGTATTCCTTTCCTTGATCTGAACTACTATGCTTTGTTCTTTTTTTTACTTCTTTTGTTCACATCTGTCTGCAGTCATCTGTATCTGTCTGTATGAATCAAATCTAAAATTGCCTTTGACCAGCTTTCCGATGGTTTTAGGAATGGTATGCGTGCTAATGTACCTCTTACGCAAAATTCACACCAACGTCTCATTCCACAATCCTTGATCCTTATACCTGAGGCACGATCCTCGTTCACGACTTTCTCAATTGCATCCATATCTCGTTGACCGAATTTTCTGTGCCACCAGAGTTCCATCTCTATTGACACATTTTATTACTTCCATATGCCTAGGACCTTGGCTGTTATTTACTTTTCAGCAAAACTAACGGTTGTATCAATTTTGTTAGAATCTTTGAAACTATAGAACTCTCAGTTGTTGACCATGTAGCTTATAGAAGAGCCGGAGTGCGCTTACCATTCTCCATTATAATGTTCTTTACCCTGTCCAACCATGAAACATATGTTTGCCTTATTGTCCGCGCCTTTACTTTGTTCTCCTTTTTTGGTTTTCTTTGATATTTCCTGCAGTCCTTTTTCTGAAGACTATTTTTCTGACGAAAATATCACTCACTTTGCGATCCTGAATATTTGCTGTTGAAAACACAGTATAAACAAAGTAATATCATCTGCAGATCTTGATCATAATGCTGTCACCAGCGGACTGTATGAATCTCGTAAGCTTTCGAGGAGCATATAGCAACAATTAACTAAATTATCCTTCAATATCTCACCAAATGCTGCTAATTTGTGAACCACATTTAGCATTGTATCCATATATATATGCTCTTGCATATTACCGCTTTCCTCTAGCTTTATACTTATACCATACATATTCTTTTAAGTAAAAATTATACCTTTTGTTTGTCAGTGTTGATTTCTCATGATGTTTCATTATAGTGATTCCCAAATATTATGAGCAGTTTTAGCTTGTCTTATATGTATAGATGAGCTGGTTGTCTTCTACAAATAAATTGATCTTACATTGACGACATGATCTGTTAGAGAATTTCTAAATTACACAATTCACTAAAAAATTCAGGTAAACTCCCATTATTAAACGAAAAAATATTGAAAAGAATTGAAAGTAATATTTTATGCCTCATATAAATCCGTTTTGTGAATCATCCCGGATTCATGAGAATTTTGTTTAGGTTGGAATTACGTCCAATTCTTATTTCAGCAATAGAAGAAATGTCTCATTTTATCCGTGTTAATTCTGTCATACTTTATTTTGAGGTTATGTTTGGTCAGATATTTTTTTGTAGGTTATGTCTTTGAACATTCTTCATTTGGATTCAAGTAGAATTTATGCAAATTTAGAAATCAATTATGAAATCTCATGAATACGGGGAGTTCCACAAAACGAATTTATAAGTCCTGACACAAATATTTATCTTTATGAACAGTTTACTTGAATGACTTAGTGAACTGTGTGTAATATAGAAACCTTGTTATATTGTGTTCGTTATGGTATTATGGTTCGTTTTAAAAGAAATTTTAAAACGGTTGAGAAACCATTTTATATCCTCTTTTACGATGCGGTACAGAATGCTGAGTCAAAAACGGGGCCTGTGCACAAATCAATTTTCCGCATATAGCATCTTTGAACTGAAGAATTATTTCTTCAGTCACATTTCTGTTGTACCATTTCTTTGCGAATCAAAGAAATATTAATATTATATTCATATTTTATAACTGTCTTGCACTAATTGATATTTTCTTCAAATTCATAACTTTCTATTTTTTTTTCAGAAATAAGCTTGCAGGCAGACCGTGCTTCGCCTCCTCGACGGCGGCCTCCTTCATATGTGATAGAAAATGGCATCGTTTGGTTAACTGGATCGAGTCTTGGAGGGGAGACAGTAATAGCTGACGGTTACTTTCTTGGAACGCGTGAAAATGGTCGTTTTCATCCAGTAAATCCTAATAACAAGCAATCTATAGTACTAATAAGAACTGGTCAATTTGTTACAGTGAGCGAGGCGTTTAGAGTAGATCTTTTAGTTCGCAGTGCTTTTCGATCGGGTCGTCATAACCTGACCAGTGGTAGTGGTAGTGGTAGTGGTCATTCCAGTGGTTCCCGTGCTGGTCCTGGAGCGAGTCGTTAAGAATCAGTAAACTAAGGATGGCCAAGTCGATTCAATTCCTAGGGCTTAGAAGAACTACTATTTAGAAGAACACTATTTACATTTAAATTTCCCGCCATTTCTTTACTATGTATACAAAAAATTAATGAAAGTTTATAAATTTACTCAAAAAAACATTTCAACAACAATTTAAATTTGTATTTATTTCCCTGTTTTTAATTTTCGCAACAAACCTCTCCAAATATTGAAAATATACCTTTTCAAATTTTAAATATTGGCGGGCTTTTTGAGGAGTGGGGGAAAATGGAATCGGAATCGAGGAATCTATTCTCATCGCGCATTACCCATCGGCCAAAATTAAAAATGTATCTAGTGCTATTAACATAATGGGATATAAATTAAATGCTTCAATATAGATAGTTAGATACTATCACGAATGTAATATTAATAATTTCCGACAAAGTTGAAAAAACAGTGCACTCAGACCAAAAACCACCCAGAATTAATTGAATTTGAGGGACTCATTATTAACTTATTCAGCTTTAAATAATTTAAAAAAAAATAATGAAAAAAAATGTTAAACAATAACGAATTTTTAAAAGTTATATAAAAAATTAAAAAACACTTTTACAAAATGTACAATAACTGTAGTTATATTATAATAATAAAATATTAATGGATACAACAAGACTTATGAAGATAGAAAGAGATCTATCTCTTCTTTCTATCTCTTCCAAAATTTTGATGATATCTATCTCCTTACTAAAAAAAAGTTCCTTTCTTTAATTCAAAGAAATTCTTTTCCTATATCAACAGAACATAATTATTAAAACAAAGAAAAATTTATTTAGTAAACACTGGTAAAGAGTAATTTACTCAATATAAAGAAATACAGCGCTGCTTCAAGAAAATAATCATTACATACAGAGCTGGGTAAAATGGTTCTCAAAATGTATTTAAAATGAAAATAGAAAATGGTTTTCTCTTTTCTAATTAAAATAAAAAATGCATATTTGAAATAGGTTAGTAAAAAATGCGAAATCCATTATTAATAATATTTCATTTCATTTTGAAAGTCAATATTATAAATGATAATTTCGTAAAAGAATGATTAATATGTTACATAAAGAACACATAAATAATTATGAAAAGAATAATCATTCGGTGCAGATGTGTCCGCAATAAGGCATTATAATTGGATATTCTTTTATACATTATCTAATATTCTGCTAATATAAAATCTGATAAAATATAATGTATCGATTTTTAAAACTATATTATGTGCAAGTGTTATGAAATTTTCATAGTTCAAATTTTATGCGCTTTATGTAGATTAAAATAAATGTTAAATAATCGCAAAATAAAATTTCAATATATGAAGTGTAAAACCGCAGAAGAACATAAGGTTAAAAAGTGAAAAAGTTATTAAATTAAACATAATTTCAGCCAACCGCCCTTGAACCCTGCTCAGTTTTACTAGTAATAAAACTTGGTAGGTGTCCCTTTCCTTTTTATGGTGGTTGTAATTCTTTGAAATTTTCTACGAAACAGGTATCACAGAAGGAAAAAAGTTGAATCTGCTTGAATTTCTTTGCGATTATTTATATTGTTTTTATGTATCAATTTCTTCTTCTTTTGTACATTATTTATTCTCCATAAAATAAACTTTCCTTCAGTGTAATTTTCAAATAAAAAAGTTAATAAACAAACATATAGAAAAATGTCTCTGAAAATTGCCAAAATAGCAATATTTAGCTATAAATTTTAACTTTTTAACTTCAACGTGTCATCAAACAGCATGCAATCGGACATGAATGTTGGATATTAATATAATAGATAATACATGATTAATAAGGCTGAAAAGAGAAATGAAAAATAACTGCATTTTCCCCTTGTATATTTTTCTACAAAACCCATAGAAAAATAAAAATGTCTTGCGCTGTTCCAAATATTAATTAAAAAACTTAAAAAAAATACGGGTATATTATTTTGATGAGAGGGAAACAGTAGTGCAAAAAAATTTCGAAAATTCCAAACTTAATGTTTTTTGTACCACTCTACTATATAATAGTGATATAGGGTATAGAAAGGAAAGTTCCTGATGAATTGAGAGACAAATCATTGAATAACTCAATGAAAAAATATCGCTTAAAAAAAATGAAAAACAGCCTGTTAATCCTCATTTCATTACGAATAAGTATAGTATCATTTGACCGCGATATGTCCATAAGTTTTGATGCAAATTTGCTTAGAAGGTGAAAAAATAGAGTGAAAAGCACTGTTCGCAACTTGGTCAACTTTGGACCGTCATAATTCGTGAAAAAATGCATGAATTCTTTTTCAAAAAATCGAGTAGTTAGCTTGAAATTTTATTTATAAGTACATTTTTAAAAATTCGAAAATATTTATATAGCTTTGGTGTCAGCAGTAAATAAAAGCAAGGGATGTTAACTCAGCTTCTAATCCAGCTGGAAGGCTCTACTGAGGCTTAAAATTTTTCAAAAAAATCAACAAATTCAATGGTGGGTTTTTAAAAACAGTCAATTAAATAAATAACTCGCCAACGCGCATTATTTTTTTCTGTTTTTTTTTGACTGGAGGCACAAAAGAAGTTTATGATAGTCTCAGCAGGTTTCCAGGTATCGATGGCCAGCTTGGTCCTTCGCCTCATAAAATGTTCCAAACGTCTGTGAACAGTAGAAAGGAGTTGTAAAAACCAAAGGCGTAGACAATATTCTTATCCTTTCAAAGATATGGACAATGAAGAGATATATTTTTCAAGTTACATTTATACTTAAGGATATTTATACATCTAGATTGCAAAAGTTTATGGTGATTTTGTTTATGGGTGATAATGCAGAAATTAACACAATTTGATAATTACTTTTTTTTTTGAAAAAAATATTTTGTACTGTTAAAAGATATGAGTGCTCTAAGTTATCCTATTTTCGGCTCCGGAGTATTCTACTGACAGTAAATTCGGCCGGATTTCTACTGCTATCTATTTTGCTCCGGCAAAATCCGGCAAAAGCTACCTGAAACTTTTTTTGTGTCTGCTGAGTTGGCCCTTTTTTTGCGTATGCTCAGCTCACCCTTTTTTCTAATACTTGAATTGAACTCTGGGAAAGCAGAACCGAACGAGCACGTGGCCTAGTTGGAAAGGGAGGGGATAACGCCACAGAACGAGAGATGCGAGCTCCGAGAGTCAAAATTTTAATACATTTTTTAAAACTTAAGTCGCGATATCTTCGAAACTATAATAGAGATTTTTTAATGAAATTTGAAAAGGTAACCTTTCTTGCCTTACAGAAGCCTTCGGGACCAAAAAAAATAATAAACAGCATATAACTAATAATAACTTAATTATATGTATATTCTTATTGAGATTTATGTTAAAATTTCCGGATTTTGTAAAATTGCCAGGGAGAACTTTTTTCTCAAAGAGAATTTTTTCTGAAAATTTGACGTTTTTTTATTGATTATTGTAGGAAATATGTTAAAAAAATATGTTAAATATGTTTCACATTTTCTCGTTCGTTTTCAGTTAAACCTTTAGTTGCGACAAGGATTAACTTCCCTGTCATAGCTATACTTTTTTTTAGCGTGCATGAATTCTAAAATTGAAATAATAAGAATTAATATATTATTCGTTTGAAAAGTTTTTAAATTCGTTAAAATTTACTTAATACTTGAAGTTTACTTCCGGAAAATTGTATTTTAAAAATATGAATCTCTTTCTTTCTTCAAAGTAGTTTTGTATTTGTAGTTTATTGCTAAGAAAATTTTCCTTTTTTAAATTACTATAGCTGGAGCACAATAAAGGAAGCGTATTTTGGTTCCACCATTACATAGAACTTTCTTTTTGTTCTTAGGATGTTACCAACCATACATGCGTTGATCTCTTCTTTAATTTCGTCCTTTGGTAGAAATACGTATGCCATCACGATTGTACTGCGTCACATAATTCCGTTTCATAGAACTGATTTTATTGCCATTCCTAGAACACTATGCACTGTTTTTTTTGCTCATAGCTGCTAATCAATATTAAAGCAGGTATTATATTTCAGATGAAATTATTACTGGGAAAGCATTTTTGATTCAATCTTTTGAAACACATCTGTTAGCTGTATAACATCGCCCATAAGTTCCCACTGCAAACTCAACAACATATAATTTCAATTGTTTTCAACAGTCCAATTTTCAATGCTACTTCGAATTGCATAGAAGAATTCAAGCATTTGCAGAATGGATGCACTCGTAGTAAAACTGTCCTGCGTGAAAATTTCTAGTGCTGTATTCATTTTATGTTGCCGCT
>JAUESI010020288.1:0-11432 GCA_032275145.1 Synergus laeviventris | reverse complement strand
TCTATTTTTGCCAGGCCTACAATATTTTAAGGTACGATATCAAAAATTCTGAAGTGTCGTTTTTTGGACCACTCTAACTCACACCGATACTCTTTTCAATTGCAGGGGCCGAACTAAATGCTCACGCGTGCACTCAAACAATCACACTCTCTCGCAACGAGGAATACTGTACCACCTAAGTTCTTATGCCATACTTCTACCGTAGATATACAAACATACACCGTTAATTTGCACTTAAACCATACATTTACACTCTCATACACGCACCGTTCAAATACACCTATTCACACTACACATACACTTAATTATACTCCATACACACCCACAAATGCCGCTCATTCACCGTATCACATTCACGTTAATTATAGATTAATCATTCATCCTTATTAGGTTAAGTTAGTATTGTATCTTGTAGGAGAATAAATAATTCACACTGAAGTTTATAATTAAAATCGTAGTTTTCTTCACAAGACCCAACGCCTTGTAAAATAATTGTGAACTCTGGCAGACTGAAGCGTCTGGAAAGGGAGGGTAGGAAAACCGATTACCACAAACTAACAAGGTCCCACAGGTTCAAAAATATCTACCACAGGGGCTTAAGCATATAATGCTGGATGAAATGACGGGGAGTGAGTCACATCAATTTTTAATTTTTACTTGATCCAATCAATCTGTGGATTGATATTCTTGAATCCCACACATCAGTCATTAGTCAAGTTTCCAATACGGTATTAGGGATTTAAGATTCTGAAATGATTTGCTTTGGAATTCAATTCCGAAAAATTAAGAAATATCCGAGAATCTGGTGGAGCACTGAATTTAGCAAACTATTAATTTGAAAAGCAATGAATATTTGGAAATCCTTGTGGTTGAAAAAGGCGTTAAATGAATTCTTTAGACGTTTCCTTGGATATCAATGACCCTTTATATTACAGATGATGTTGATCTCCGAGAAAATAATGCAAGAGAAAAGAAATGAACGAATTACTCAAAATATAAAATAATTATAATGATTTTCGGAGTCGTGGAGTGTCTATGTGATGTAAAAATGTAACATTACAATGTCTACATAACATACAAATTTAATATTGTAATTTATACACATGTATTCGCTACTGCACAGACTGTCACAGAAATATAGAATTTATAACTAGAATTGGAAAGGCTGTATAAAGAATATAATTTCTCTAATTATTTTTTTACTAAAAATACGGTAACTTTAATTGGCCCTCAATTTTGACCCTGACTTAGGCTGAAGCATCCGTAGGGACAATTAGCCGGCGCAAAAACGCTCCTTTACTTGACGCCCGAGTAGGCAACGAAAACATGAAAAGTGCCATGAAGAAAATCCGTTACACTCCATGTTGTTGCGCCGTGCCTAGTTTCACACTAGCCTGCTTCTATTTAGACTAAATATTATGTCTAACAAAAACTGTTTAAATGTATAGTAATTGAAACACCGAAACTTGCAAGTATTAAATTATTAAAATGTATATAGAAAAGTAAATAATCCTCTAGAGAACATGAGCTTGTTTCTTTAGCCACAGTTAGACGGTATCTGACTAAGGTACAAAAATAGTGGTTGTAGATTGAGGAAAAGGTATATGTTTGGGTCAGTTTAGTCTAGGATACCTATTAAAACGGGTACTTAATGGAGGCTGTTCATTTTGAGTTGTATAGCAATAACTTAGAATTACCAGCCAATACTTAAGCCCTAATCTGTTGCAGCAGTAAACCCGAAAGTACTCGAACTCACTTTCCCAAGCTCTAGGCGCAGTAAATGCCAGATGTCGAAATTACAATAAAGATATTAAGGCATTTTATGTTAATCATACAAATCGAATACAAAAAGAACAATTACGTGCTATTCGGACGTAATAATCTATTAATTGAATAATAGAAGATAACTAAAGAAAAAGTGTAAGATGCACCTTGTTATATCACTCACAATCTCACTCTCTCTCTTACACTCTTGCAGCGAATAGACTCACATGCGAACAAGATAAACTTTCACACCGCTCATATATACTTACATACCCACCACTTAAATACACACACATCCGCTGTTTGCACACACACACATTCATTCACCGTTCACATTACGTACATCCGCCGTACACAATAACACACACATATTTCACGCCGTCCATTCACATACTACAGTCATAAGCGCGACACCCATCCAAAACTTACAATTGTTATTCATCAGCCATATCATTTTCATATTATTGTAAATCAACCATTTGTACACTCACACATATAAAATTATCATTTCACTTATTCCATTTTGATCAATCACCTTCACTAGGATTAATGTAGAAATGTAGTTTATAGGAAAATAAATTGTTTTCTTTAAATTCATCATATAAACTACATCGTTTTTCTTGAAACCCTCAGCCTTGTAAAATAAATAATAACCTTGGCAGGCTAAAGCTTCTGGCAAGAGTAAGGGAGGGAAAAGCTAACCGTTCCAATATTTTTTCAGTCTCTTTATTTAGACGAGATTGGACGCGCTACAGCATCTAGTTTCTTTTTAACCATTGTATTATATGATGTTTTATTTAATGTAATTAATATTTTATAATAAAAAATTCACTTTGATAGGAAAAAAAGAATAATATAAGAATAATACCATATATAAAGTTTTTAAAATAAGACTAACATAACCAAATTAAAATGATCGCGCGGGATTTTCCACCGTCAAGTATATGTTGTCGAACATCATAATCGATACCTACACCTTCACATTATTTCTTACCTTACATCATATTGCAAAAATTTTCGTGCATGCATTTTCTGCTTTGTCTAGACTACATTCTTTATTCTTATTATCATTATTTCTTATGAGGTAAGATTAATCTTGCCATTAAAGAAATACCTCAGGGCATGTGTTAAAATCACATCAAATTTTCAAAATTTTATGAAAATATTGACACAGATAAGAACTTGTCAAATTTAAATTTAATTAAAAATTACATATGAGATGATGTAAAGCTTAGATTTAACTACTTCCACTTACCATATAAACGAATGCTGCTTTCCATTTCACCCAGAGAGTTTTTGGCAGTGCAGCGATAAGAACCTATGTCTTCTTTTTGTAAATCTCGTATACTTAGAGTCATTCGTACTTCAAATGGCGACTTAGTGACAGTTTGAACATCATGCTTAGTGTTGGAAATAATCATTGATCCTACGAGGCAAAAAAATATTGCAAAATTAATTTCTGGAATTAGGAAATATTAATAAATAACTTGGGGGAAGCATGCAAAACTTGCGCTCGCACATATAAATTGCAAATTATCATCATAAGATGGGTACCCATGAGACAAAGCATTCCTGCAAAGGATAATCTTAATATTTTATATTTTGCGGAGTTACGGAGGGGGAAAATAAAATAAAAACATTTTTCTCGCAAACCACTGATCCAATGTTCATGTAAAAAATATATGTTGTACTCACCTATAAGACTACTTACAAGGAAGGTCTTTCAGGTGTCCTTCACCGATTTGATTCTCCCCGATATATGTTGTAGTACTCGAAAAACTAAGCTACGCATTTTGTTTAATATGTGGAAAAACATTTAAAGGGGTGGAACAGCCCCTCGGCGATAGGGATCTTAAGTGTCGATAGTATACTTTTGTGTACAAAAACCAAATTTATTTCGATCAAACCTACTTGAAAATTTTCTTCGTGATGAAAGATGAATAACGTAATTATGTCAAAAAAAAATACATATTTTTATAGTTGTGCTAAAAAATTTGTAATTCACAGGAAAAAATTTCAAAAATATATATTTTTCACCTGAAACAAAACTAAAGTTGACCTGTTTCGCCAAAAAATTATTTTAAAAAATTAATGATGGTAGCCACCCCTAAAACTTTTTATTTTGTATTTATGATCATATAGGTATACTTTGCGTACAGAAAAAAAATTAGAAAATCAATTTTATAACAATGGAAGTAAAATAGAGTCCATCCAAAATGAATAAATAAATTTCGCGGGGTTAAACCCACTCCCCAGTTATATATACAATTGCAAAATAAGCCTGAAATCGTGCATAAAAATGCGAAGAACACATGTGCTGTACACATAAAAAGGAGATGAAGGTATTTACGTATTTTTAAGAGAAAAAAAGCCTTCAAGAGGGTGACTACCACTAAACTATTATTATTAAAAAAAATCGTTAAAAAGTATACATATCTTATTGAATTACAGCGATATTCGTACAACATAATATATGTCACAATGTGTTTTACAACAAACTAAAGTCCTGAAGCTAAAGTCCCCCGGGTTTTCAAATTTAGCTTGTTTTTCTGCAATACATCCGCTTTTGTACCATTAATATTTAAAAACATTAGTGTATCTTGGCGAGATTAATTGATTATGCACCAAAGACAAGGTGATTCTTTTCTAACAGATCGAATATCTTAAAATTAAACAAACTTTGAAAATAATGCGCATAAGATTTAATTATAAAGTTTAATAATGCGAAACGAATTATGGACCCTCCTCATTGCTGTTTTTGTCTTAATAATACATAAAGACCTTCATCCTTTTTTTTGTGAGCAACAGGTATTTTCTTTGGAGTTTTTTGCTCAATTTTAGACTTATTTTGCAATTTTATACATAATTTGAGGGTGGTTTACACCCGCGTAATTTTTTTATTCATTTTGGATGGACACTATTTTACTTCCTTCGTTATTAAAATGATTTCCAAATTTTTTTCTGTATGCAAAGTATTAATGATCATAAATACAAAATAAAAAGTCTTAGGGGTGACTACCACCATTAATTTAAAAAAAAATTTTTTTTGGAGAAACACGTCAACTTTATTTTTGTTATTCATCTTTCATCACGAGAAAACTTTTCCAGTAGGTTTGATCGAAATCCATTTGGTTTTTATACACAAAAGTATACAATCGACACTTGAGACCCCTATCTTTGAGGGGCTGTTTGACCCCCTTAAAATGTGATTCCGTAGATAAAAAATATATTTTTTCGAGTACTACAACATATATCAGGAAGAATCAAATCAGTAAGAGACACCTGAAAGACATTCCTTGTTAGAAAAAACTCTCACATTTTTAAAAATAAAAAATAGGATCGAATAATGTTTCTAAAAAATTTTCTTTAGATTATTTTTAAGCGACATTGCAAATTATTTTTCGAAATTCATCACGAAGAAGTTGCAGGTCGTTTTTGAACCCCATTCGAGGTAGCTAAATTTGACGAGAGACCTTGCCTCTCACCATTTGATGTGCTTAATTTCAGTTAGTCCGTGGCATACAGTACACGGCGCACATATCTCTAGATTGCCCGCGCAATCTGATTGATCATGATTCTCAATGATCCATCCAATCAACTTACTCTAATATTCCATGAAAGTACTTCAAGTATGACTCACAAATGTTACGACCGACCTAGTTTGATACTAAAAACTTTCTCGACACACGTTTTGACAATCAGGGGTCCGATTTCGATTATTCGTTACTTTATAAACTATTTTAAACTGTTAAATGATATGGTCCAGTGATGTGTGAAAGTCAGGTAACCACAATGAAAAACTTCGATGTAGTTTTACACATGGAATAAAAGTTTTATTCAGTTTAAATGAACAAGCGATCTCATCGAGCTTTCGAACAGTTAGGCGGGTCTATTTATAAAGTAATGCGTAACCTTGAATGCATGGCATGCGTTCAATATGTTAAATTGCATCAATTTCAACACTTCGCTTTAATTTTACATTATTTTAAACTGAATAAGTAGTATAAGAAGGGCAACCATGGAACAGATCAACGTAGTTCCGACAGATAACGTCACCAGCACGTTTGTTGTCTAGAACTACCATATTATGGTTTCCATCATCGAGTTTCCCATCTCTGGTAATGATTTATTCACGCCTGTGAGTCGTCCTTTCGATATCACAAACTTGTTCTACGCGGCGCCATTTTGCCTCACCACTTGGTGACAGGCCGTAGAGTAGGAGGACATTTCAGGATCTCTGCGTGCAATGCACAGCCATTTTGAATAAATTAACTGTCGTGATAAACTGTGAGTCTTTTATTTCCGAACGCACCTTGGACCGACCCTAACTTGAACTATAACTATAACTATAACTATAACTTGAACTTATGTGCGTGACTTTCCAATTGCTTCTCAGGCTCTCGTTCTGCTATTCCTTCTTTGCTTTGTGCTAGTATGCCCATAATTCGCACTTAAATGTCGAGAGAGGATTCCAAGTAAATGAAAACTTTCTTCATTTAAGGGCATGTCACCTGTTCAAGAAAAGACAATACTGACGTTACCCATAGCAACCTGGCGCCTATGCGCAACGAACCGCCGGCCGGTTCGCACGGGAAATTCGCACTCAGTAGGCTCACTGATTCTCTCTATCACCTGGTACAACTATGATAGAGAGAAACAGGAAAAACTCGCTCGCAGAGGATGAAAAATTGGGACAAACGACCAAGAGGCCGTTGAATCGTGGTTGAATGGCGCAACTAGAACCACGATTAACACAGGCTAGGAAGATGCAAATCAGGGCGACCTGACTAAAATCCTCCTTTCGGAGGCTCCTCTTTACCACCTTTGTCCCCCTATTGATGCTTTTCAGATAAGACCGACTAAAAGTGACGCAAAAGGACTTCACAATGCGATAATGATTCTAATGAATGTTATTGACATTCATTAGAGTTATTTGAATAATTTTAAATTATCATATTTAACAAAACAAAATAATAATTCTAATAAATGGTATTGACATTTATTAGACTTGTGACGAGCAGTACCACCTGTCACACATTTCATTACAAAGTATACCTTTATATATTTATTGATCCGCTAGTCACCTGTTCATGACAAATCTGACATCTTTCTGGCGCCTGCGCGCAACGACCCACCAGCCGACTGTGAGTGATGAAAAGCACTGACAGTTGCCGAATCTGACAGTGTGCTGGGGAGCGGCACACCGGCTCGTACGGGAGATTCGCACTCAGTAGGCTCACTGATTCTCTCTATCACCTGGTGCAACTATGATAAAAAGAAATGGGAAAGACAGACTCGTAGAAGATGTTAGATTGGAACAATCTACCAAGAGGCCGTTGAATCGTGGTTGAATGGCGCAACTAGGATCACGATTCACTTAGGCTGGAGACTCCTCTTTACCACCTTCGCCCCTTTAAATGCTTTTCAGGTTACGTAGACTAACTAAAGAATAAACTTTATAAGTGTGAAAGTAATTTTGATGAATGGTATTGACATTCATTTAAATTATCTGAATCACTTTCTATTAATTTACTCAAATTACTTGACAGAGTAAACGTACAAATTAATAATTTCCTATAAATGGAAAGATATTTATTATATAAAGACATTTATTGGAATTATTAAAACAGCAAATCATCTTAAATTTTGGCAATCCAATCCACGACCAACTGGCGCAACTATGACCGTGTATAGGACAATAATTTGAATTAAAATTCTATTTTAATTCAAATTAGACTTTTCCAGGGTTACGATGAGGCTACGCTATTTTCCACTCAATCCACGATTAACTGGAGTAACTATAATCGTGTATTGAGCGAAAGGTTACGTCGGTAACCACCGACCTAATCCGGGCTCTAGCAGGGCAAACCGACTGAAAACCGCTTTGGTCCCGCTCGACATGCGATTAACTGGAGCAACTATGATCGCATGCCAAGTAAAGGGTTACATCGACCAATCATCGACTTAACCTGGGTCCAACCCGGCAAACATTTTACGACCGTTATACCCGACCGAAACCGACATACTGAAGACTGAAAGTTACAATGGCTAGCGAAATGTTACGTCACGCAACCGCGAAGGTGTTTCCCTCGTTTCTCTCTCACCGCACTGTACCGTTCAAACTAGAGAGAGACGTCTCTCCGCGGGTAACGTCAACCATTTGCCGTTGCCCCCCCCACTAACACCGATACTTTTCGATTCCAGGGTCCGAACTAGACTCTCACGCACACACTCACACTCTCTCGTACCGAAGACATACCGTACCGTCTAAGTTCTCACATTTATACCGCATATCAATCATACATTTACACTCACATTCACACTAATTATAATAGTAATTCATTCTCATTAGATTAAGGTAGTATTTAAAATTATAGGGGAATAAATAAATTCATTTTAAATTCGTAAGATAAAAACCGTAGGTTTCCTCACAAGACCCAACCCCTTGTAAATCAATTTGGGAACTCTGGCAGAATGAAGCGTCTGGCAAGGGAAGGTAGGAAAACCGGTCATCACAAATTAATAGCAAGACATATTTATAAGAATAGGGCACAATAAAATCAATAATATTAATACGAAATGTGATTCAGCCAAGGAGATTTAAAATAATTGATTTAATTAAGATATATATACAGAAAAGACTTGCCTGAATCGTAAAGAGGAAACTCTCACCTTTATATTTAATACAGACTACTAACAGACAGAAAATGAGAGTAAACATGCCCAGAGGAAGCCCAACTATTAGTGTAGTGGTACTTCTGTTGGCCAAATAGTGTATCAATGTCCGCAAATAGCATAAAAATTAACCAAAATGTCCAAAATATAGTCAGTTTCTATATTACCTTTCCTTAATCTCGGACCTACTACCTGCTACTACCTAGTCGTACATGCATACGCGACTCACACAGGCACAACGCCTTAAACGCTTAAAGTCTTAAACGGTAGTCTGACTACCTGGTGAGACAACGAGAAAGAAAATAGAATGCATTTTGGAGTGAACCGAGATATTCAATGAAACGCGTTTATACATTCGAGATTTTGATTTTTCGGCAAAAAGATGTGGCTTGGAAAACGATATTTTTATGTTTTACAATGAATATTCTTCATATAGATTTTAAAACTGAATATATATATGTTATCTCGAATAACCCTTATCAATATTTTTGCCAATGCAAAAACCCAAAATCACCTGTCTAATTTCAAGCCTAATTTTTTATTGTAGAGCTGAAATACATAATATCCCGTTTTGGATTTCTCAACTTTTTCTTTTTTTTTACATTAAATATTTTCATCACATTTCAGAAAACCTGTGTTCAGAAAATTATTGGTTATAAAGAGATATCTGAAAAGAACTCTGTACTATTCATATTGAAAAATATCTCGGTCTCTTATTATGTATATCATACAAATATATCTTTATTTTGTAGTATATGAAAATAGCTATTAGCTATAGTATTTTCTAAAAGGAATTACACTGATTATGGTTCATTTATATCTCTGTTCATAAGAGTAAAAGAGATGGAAAGTTTATTTTTTACTGTCTATCTCTTTCAGACTTATAGTCTACCTACCTGCTTGAACAATTGACTGTCCCCATGCAAGAACTAGACATAATTTTTTTTAGCATAACGAAATTCGCTCATAACGACAAAAAATCGAAATTTTGAATTTTGAAAAATACACTATCGTGGATACTTAATTTCTGCATCTTTTTTTACTTTGTAAGAAAATCGTATCTTTTTTGGATTTTTAACAAATTGAAAAAACGTGTTTTTGTAAAAGTCAAATTTTAATTCGATTTTTGTTTTCAACTCTGGCTCAAATCTACAAGTTTTAGAATTTCTTTATAAAATTTAGAAGAAACATTCCTTATAGTATTCTTGTTATCTCAGTCAACAAGAAAACTTTTTTACTTTTTTTATAACAATATAATAAATTATTTTCTAGGCTATTGAATAATTCTCTCCACAAAACGTTTGAGAGTTTCGTTTATCGAGGAAAGTTGGTGTAAACAAAAACTTCCTGTGGAGATGTTGTTCAAAAAAGTACAGAGAAGTTTTCTGCAAAGGCTTTTTTAAAATAAATTAATAGTTAAAAAACTTCGAACGCTAAACTTTAAGCGCAGCGCGCAACTGATTTTCTATGCGTGGATTATGCGGAGTCGGGACATCTTTTTGACGTGTTACAGGAGGATTTTGTTATCACAGATAACAAAAGTTGAAGGAGTCGATGATTCTGTGTTATCTGATGAGGAATAATAATAAAATTGTACATATTTTATGTCAATTGAAGTGTTATTATTTATTTTTAAGTCTGACCCCCTTATTACCGCATAATCCACGCATAGAAGATCAGTCGGGCGCTGCGCTTAAAGCTTAGCATTCACAATTTTTTAACCAGTAATTTATTTTAAAAAAGCCTTTGCAGAAAATTTCTCTGTACTTTTTGAACAACTTCTCTACAGGAAGTTTTTGTTTACTCAAACTTTCCACGATAAACGAAACACTCAAACGTTTTGTGGAGAGAATTATTCAATAGCCTAGAAAATAATTTATTGTATTGTTATAAAAAAAGTTAAAAATTTTTCTTGTTAACTGAGATAACAAGAATACTATAAGGAATGTTTCTTCTAAATTTTATAAATAAATTCTAAAAATTGTAGATTTGAGCCA
This sequence comes from Synergus laeviventris, assembly GCA_032275145.1. Lineage (NCBI taxonomy): Eukaryota > Metazoa > Arthropoda > Insecta > Hymenoptera > Cynipidae > Synergus > Synergus laeviventris. The sequence continues at coordinate 996 of JAUESI010020288.1, read as the reverse complement.
GAGTTGAAGACAAAAATCGAATTAAAATTTGACTTTTACAAAAACACGTTTTTTCAATTTGTTAAAAATCCAAAAAAGATACGATTTTCTTGCAGAGGAAAAAAACATGAGGAATTTAATTATCTACGATAGTGTATGTTTCAAAATTCAATTTTATTCTACTATTATTTATTCGATTTTTTAGTAGAAGGGCGAATTTCGTTATGCTAAAAAAAATTATGTCTAGTTCTTGCATGGGGACACTCAATTAGACATAGGTGTAAATGCACCATTAAGCGCAGTTTTTCGAATTTTAATTTCAAAGACTGATACTTGTAGAGAATTACAAGACACGTCTTATTTTATTCTTGCAAAAATGTATAGGTTTTATAGGTATTGAAGTAATAAAACCTGATAAAACAAACAAAACAAAAAACAAGAATAAACAAAGAAGTAGTTAATTTTTTTAGTCTGCAAAAATCATGAATTTCAAAATTTAAGCGCTTCGTTTATCGAGTAAATTTTAAGCTACGGAAAACTTCCAGTTGTTTTTTAAGGTTCAAAAAAGTTTTCTAAAAACCTTCATTTTACGTTTTAGGACGGCCTTAAGATTTTCGCTTGAAATTTGAAACATTCATCATTTTTTAACCATTGATACAATTTGGCTAAAATTTTCAAAAAACTTCTTTGAACTTTATAATGAAAAACTTTCTCACTGGAACTTTTCTGTAGCTTAAAATTTGCTCGTTAAACGAAGCGCTTGAATTTTGAAATTCATGATTTTTGCAGTCTAAAAAAATTAACTACTTCTTTGGTTATTCTTGTTTTTTTTTTGTTTACGAAAAATACACTGTTTACCAATTACTTCAAAAACTATAAAACCCAAAAATTTTGGAAGAAGAAAATACGTTGTCCATTGCAATTCTCTACAAGCATCAGTGTTCAAGTTGAACACTGAAAAACGGTCACAGGTATTTTTTTGCAGGATTGATAAAGATGAATATTCGTTGATTAGAG
>JAUESI010020286.1:0-11439 GCA_032275145.1 Synergus laeviventris | reverse complement strand
AAAAATTATTAGCTCAATCAAAAATGGGTCGGTCAGATTTCGTCCAAATCTGTACGATTTGTAAAAGAATGTCCCATGTATGAGATGTATGTTTCTCGTATTGGCTGTCCACGTTCGATTTTGGTTTAGTGTTTTACAATAAGTTGGCATTGATATGACAATCAATTTCCTAAAAGATTATATCTGAGAAATAATTTTTATGGGAGTTATGGTTAGAAGAAAGATATTTTTTTCTCGAGAACGACTGGACTAATTTCGGTGAACAAAAATATGTTATAGGTCTCAATAATAAAATGTTAGAAACGCAAAATTTAACATTAGTAAAAAAAATTTTTTAAAGTCCTTGAAGACAAGACTAAATTTAAAATCGTTTAATATCATTTTTAAATCTTTAAAATTACACGAAATCCTTTAAAATTACACTAAATCTTTTAATATCGACCTATAGAATATAAATTAATTTACTCGATAAATAAATTACCTGAAAGTCGAACGTTTCATCACAATTGAATACCAAAACGAATCTTCCAAGTTGGTGTCCCAATGCCTTGACTGACTCAGTCTTTCCCGTTCCTGCGGGTCCAAATGGCGACCCTCCCAGGCGAGCTTCCAAAGCCTGAGTCATCGTCAAATAACATCTATCCGTCAGTGGAGTTTGCACCAGTCTATCCTGAACACCTAAATATTCAAACCCATAAAAGAACTTCGCGTTCGCCATGTGAATCGTCAATTGCTGAAGAACTTCCGTTTGCCTAGGATCAAAGTAGAACCTCATCTCACAAAGCCACTCGAAAGCCTTCGGATTCGAGACTTTGTTTGCTATCAATCTCCTTGTGACAGTCCTTTTATGCACAAACTCGTTGATCAAATGCTCCAACTTTTTTCTCCTCAGCGAAGGTTGTTCCTGAAGTACAGAGTCCGCTAAGATGTTCAAAGTTCCCTCCACCTGGTGCAAAACCTTCTCCAGCGGATTTTTGCCTGCGTCAGTTTGAGCTTCGTACAAAGCTGCCTCCACGTCCTCGGACCAAAGAATTTGAGCCGCGAGTACAATAATCTGGGCCTGATAGTTGTCACACCAAGTCATGAAGGCTTGCGCATTGATATTTCCTTCCTTGAACTGTTTAATGTCCTGAACAGCTTTTGCTAGACTCGAAGCGAGTGTAACTCTCATTTCTTTTTCGACGAGTGTCAACCACTCGTTGATCTTCGGATATTCAATAGTTGAAACCGGATTCTGGAAAGTAACTTCCTCCCCCTCCCGGGAGGCGATTCCAGTGATGACGGTATTGTCCTCATTCAAAAGAATAGCAGCCACTCCAGCAAACATCTTCTTAAAGTGCTTTTGCAACCTGTGAAGTTTTATTTTTTATGAGAACGATAATTTTCGGTGGTGAGTCGTAGTTTTTTATATAATATAATTTAACTATAATCACATCTTGAAATACAGCCCACTTTACATAGTGAACACTTTGAATTAACCCCACTCCCCAACCAACCGAGGGCCTTTTTTTAGAAACTGCATACTGAAAAAGGTCTGAAGACGTTTGTATACCCACAAAAATCTTCATGCGATACTCATTCGTTGGCAAGGCATGGGGGGGGGGGGGCTTTAAAAAGGTGTGCGGTAAGTCAGATTTGAATGCACTCTATAAAAATTAACTAAAGACGCAATTTACGAAACCAGAAAAATAAAAAACAAAATCATTTTTTTAATTATCAAAAGCAATTGATATCTTTCTCAACTCATTCAAATATGTACAAATATCTTCAAAATCTATACAATTAAAAAAAAAATATTTTGAATACCTAAAAATCTTTTGAATCTTTTTAAATTTTTATAATATTTTTGAAATCTTGAAATCTATTGAGATTTCATCAAATTTCACTCAAAAAGTCAATAGTCAATAATTAATAAAAAATAGTATATTACACTATAAGGTCATCATGGCACGCAGTGTTGGGCTTTCAACCTTCTACCTGTGTAGTGTAAATTATTTTTCTTTATAGCCCGTCGAAAGTACGTTTACTAATTAAATTTTTAACTATTATATGTATGTTTTTCATGCATGCCCCGACATTTGCAAGCACGAGCAAAGCGAGTGCTGCTGGTCGGGGTCAGGTATCAAATACATATGAAGAGCCAAATATAATCATACTTTTTTAAAAGAAATAAATTCAATTCAACTTATAAACATGTCCTTATTTTAATTAAGTTAAAAATAAAAAATAATTATATCATGCATTGCAGACAAATTATAACTTAAAATTAACATTTTATTTTGGCAATGTTTCTTGCTGAATTATTAATTGGGCCTCTGCGTTAAAATACCTTAAGACCCCTTCCTCGTCCATGGATTCATCAGATGAAAATGTTTCGTTCATTTTTTCCTTTGATTCGATTTAGTTGATATCACGGTTTAAATAATATTCACTGACATATAAGAACAATAAAAACTCTGATAAAGTCCAAGCACGCAGCTTTGAAGCACTCTGAAGTTTTCACGTAAAAACAAATGACTGCGGTTACCAATGCACAAATCTTAGACTTTCTGCTTTAAAATTTAAGTTATAATTTGTCTGCAATGCATGATATGTTTATAAATTAAATTGAATTTATTTCTTTTAAAAAAGTATGATTATATTTGTCTTTTCATGTGTATTTGACGCCTGTCCCCGACCAGCAGCACTCGCTTCGCTCGTGCTTGCAAATATCGAGGCAGGCATGAAAAACATACATATAATAGTTAAAAATTTAATTAGTAAACGTACTTTCGACCGACTATAAAGAAAAATAGTATAAAATCACACGGGCAGAAGGTTGAAAGCCCTGAACAGTGCGACATAATCATGGCGTGCAGTGCAGGAATTTCAAACTTTCTGCCCTTGTAGTGTAATATACTATTTCTTATCTTAATCCTTTTATCAACTATTTATTAAATAAAATAATATTTATTATATTTTTTTTATACAATTAAAGATAAATATTTTAAGGACAATAATATTCAAGGAATTTAAAGTAATTTTAAAGAATTTAAAAAATGTTAATAAATAATTTGAAAGGATTTTGAAAGAATTTCAAAGAATTTAAGGATTTTAATAAGATTTCAAGAATATATGAAGAGACATCATAAAGGATTTCAAGAGATTATAAGTGATTTCAAGGAATTTAAAGGGATTGCGAGAGATTTTGTGGAGTTTTTAAAGATTTTTAAGAATTTTAGGAAATCCTTTGAAATGATAAACATTTTTCAACTCTCTTGTAAATCATTGTCTTTTCAAATCTGATAAATACTTATAGATTCCCACATTAAATCAATGAAAATCTTTTTGAAAACTTTAAACATTTTTTGCATTAATCTTTAAACTTAATTTTTATGGCTGTCAGAATTAAATCTTTGTTTTTAACAGCGCCTTGATTTCGGAATACTATTTTCATACCTGTAGAGAGCAAGCTCGGATCTCGTTTTTCGAGCGGTGTGAGTAGAAAACACTTTCTACTCCCTAAGGAATAGAAAATAACGTAATCGAAAGAATATGGATTGTATTCACGTTAGTCTACGAACATCGTTGAATAAGGTCATTTCCACAGCTAAACCAACTTCATATTTCGTGTGGTTTCGTGCTTCAGTGTCACAATAATTGTCACAATAGGTCAGTAAGTAAGAAAGTTTAACCGTCAACCAACGTTTCCCCTTTTTACTCTAGAGATTCGAAAAACGATATTGCCGATCCAACCCACAAGTATGAACATTACCTAAATCATAGGGGTGTTAAAAATAGAATCGTGTATGACTCAGAAGAAACCTTTCTGCTTCTACGACTCATCCTGAAAATCTCCCTCATCGTAGAAACAGAAACCTCTCTCCTTACTTAGTTGTACAATATACTATTTTGTTTTACAAATTTTTTCTGTTTTAAAATAAAAAATGCCTACTGAGCAAAACAATATCTAATTATAATATTTATTAACTAAAATGAAGAAATTAAGCTTTTAGTTTAGAACTTGGATTCAACACCCTTAAATTACAAAATTCTCGAATATTCTCGAAAATATTTTTGAGCGAGAATGTTCTCGAGAATATTCAATTAAATTTTCTACCAACCTTGCGACATTTTTGCTGTTGCCAATAATTTCGAGTAGGTCCTCATCCCCGACGAAGTAAAACCTCGGAAAGGAGGTTCTCTCCCTCTCTAGATACTCTCCTAACGCCTTTTGTATCTTCCCAAGCAGGTCAGCAAGCCGCTCCAAAGCTCTCTGGACCCCTGGAATATTCAAAACGTCCATAACCATCGGCGACTTGGAAACTTTTTTCATGAGACCTAGAAACTCGGAACTGATGCTTTGGAAGCGCGAGGTTTCTACCGGAAGAAGTGTCTTTATATCAGCACTGCCAGAGAAAATCCCCTCCAAGTAAACCCATCTCCGCTGGACATCAATCCAGACGTCAAATAAGGCGTTTATCCTATTCAACTTCTCTTCCCAAGTCAGAGCTTCCTCTTCAAAGACTTTATAATACGGAGACAGCTTCATAGCCGCGACCGAGTTGATGTGTTCTTTCACCTTGTTGAACAAGTCGTCCCAGCCTCTGATCAGTCGACACTTGTTTTGGTAGTTTATCATGTCCAGCTCGTAAGTTTGCCACGATTCGCGGACTTGCTTCAAGAACTCTTCCAACGCCATTTCACCTTGAGCAACCAGAATAATATCCTTAACGATCCCTTCATTTTTCTGAAGGTTGACATCCCAAACCTGCCCAAGAGTCAGTTCGCTCAGGACCCAGTTGACCCTCAACTGCTTCGTCAGCTGCTTCCAGTGTCTCTCCTTCAAGGCGTCTGACTTGAGTTCAACAATCATCATATTAACTTTCGTGTAGGTCTGCAACATTTTCTTGACGTACTCATAGGATGAATATTGTCTCAACCTCGCCGGAAGTTCCTTCAACTGACTCATCATCGTGTCCAGTTGCTGACGTAGCTTCCTGGGCTGAACAGACAGCCACGGCTTCTCCCTTGTTTCGTCAATCTGAGTCCAAATCCTGGACAACTCAGACCAAACGCCTCTCAAGTCCTGGAGCTCTTCGAAAACCACTTGCATCCTATCTTCACTCGCAGAGACAGCTCCAGGTTCCTGCAACTCCAGAGCTTCTTTAGCCTTCGCGACGTTGTCTCTTTCCTCCTTCAGCCTCGCAAATTTGCTCTCGAACAACTGCAACTGCTGCAAGGCGTCGTCGGGTCGCAAATGACCTTCGACGGGTTTTCCCTTCTCCCAGTCGCTCAGGAAATCCGTAGTTCTCGTTTCCACCGCTTTGTCCTCGGCGACGATCTTCATCTGGAGGGAAGCGACTTGAGTCTGAATGCTCGTGTCCTTTCGTTTGATGATTTCGTTAAACGCGCCCCACTCGCCCTCGATGTTATCCACATGGAGCCAGGAGGTCGGGAACTGGAACCTCTGGCGTTCCAGAATCCGCTGACCTTCTCTGTAAATGTCCACCTGCTTCTCCCAAGCTTTCATCTTCCTCTTCAGCGACTGGACGTAAGTTATGAAGCCAACTGCGTCCGTTGTACTTGCTGCCTCGATTGATTGCTGCTCAAGATCGCCTCTTGACTTCGAAACCTGCAAAATTTTAAGTTTTTCACTAAAAATATTCTTTTTAACACAGTAGAGATTTATTTTCAACTAAAAAAAGACAATTTTCAACAAACAATAAAAAAATACATTGTCTAGTAAGTATTTGAATTTTTAAATAAAAAAGTCAATTTTTAGCAAAAAGATGAATTTTCAAAGAAAAAGATCAGTTTTTAACAGAATACAAACAGTTACATTTTTATCCAAAGAAACATGAATTTTCAACACAATAATTTATTTTTCAACCAAATAGATGGATTACCGACTAATTAATTATCAACTAATAATATATATTATTATAATTTAAATTGTCATCACAAAGTAGATACATTTTCAAGTAGTCTAGTTTTTAACAAGAGAATAAAGACCAATTTTGAACGTAATAGTATAATTTTCAACTAAAAAAAGAATAATCATGATTTTCAAGTAAAAACGAGTAAAAAGATAGTTTTTCAAGAAAATAATCTAAAAATATGAAAACCTGGGCATGGAAAATGGTCATCTCGTTGCCGAGAAGCGTTCCGAACTTTCCAAGAGTCTCTTTGTGCCAAGAATCGTACTTCAGGGAGACTTTGCTCTGGACTTTAGCAAAGTCGATGATAACCGGTCCGAATTCACGTCTCGTGTCGGAAGTATCGAATGTGGTTCTCGTCTTCTTGATGTCGTTGAGGCACTTCATCCATAGATTAATGTCCTCCCCCAGTTTTCCGTAAAGGTTATCGGGCTGTAGGTCCCAGAGCGCCTGGTACCTGAGCCACTGATCGACGTAGTCAGCGACGTCTCGCATTTTGGATTCTATCGCGTCGTAGGCAGCTTCCAGAGGCTGCTTGCCAATCGGCAATTTGGTGAGGAGGTTTCTGTAGGTTCCGGACTCGGGTTTGTCGAGGCCGACTTGATATCTCGAACTCTGGAGTCGAACTTGCGACGTGACTATTGCTTGCCACGCAAACAATTGTTGCATTATCTGGAATCTAGCGTCTTCAATACTGGGATACAAATACATTGTTTGGTTCGTGATTCGAACCTCGTGGATTTGGTTTTGGATTTTTGGGTCCCCGCCGGGTTTGTGGGTTGGTTGGGTGGGGGCGTCTGTGTCCATACTCAAGTCGATTTCCTTTTTCTGGCCCATCAGGGCGTCTGTCCAGGCCTTTATCCCGGCTTCCAAGCGAGCGGCTAAGTTTTTCTCCACCTCTTCGTCGAGCTTCGCGACCCAAATGTGCAGATTTGAGTAGTTCTTCAGAGACAGTTCGTCGACGGATTTTTGTATCTTGAAGAGGATGTCGGCGAAGGTGTTTGCTGAGTAGGGACAGGTTTCCAGGGAGCGAACGTCGACGTCCAACTGCTCCTCGACGACCAGGAGGTCTTCGACTTTTTCTTGGAATAAAACGACAGCATCGGAAAGTCGCTGGACATACTGATCTAGTTTGTAGCTTTCCCAGACAAGAGCTATACCCTAGAAAAAATTCAGGACAGCGGAAAAGCGTGATTACCCTTTTATTCTTACTTCTCCAATTTTTAATAATGTAAGTACAAAGATTTTAGAATAAGGATATAAAATATGTTCAATCCTTAAACTACTTAAAATTCTTTTGCAATTTCTCGACATTTAAATAATAGTACATTACGACCCAAGGCCAGAAAGTTGGATTCGCAGGCGTGCATGATATGAAGGCCGAGGTCTTATATGACGCACGCCAGGGCATCCAATATTTCTGGCCCTGTGTCGTATACTATTTTTCTACATTCCCAGACGAAAGTACGTTTAATAATTAATGTTAATTAATCAAATATGTTGTCGCCTGCTAGCTCATGCTAGGTTATATCTATATCTCTGATTTTTCTTTTGTGGCCTACTTCAGCGCACCCACCCGGATGCATGGGATGCGGTCGCCCGCGCGATTTTTGCAAAGCCGAGGTTTTACTGGTCGGGGCGGGTATCAAAACAACTAAAAATAATGAAAAGTGTAATCAAATGTAATTAAAAATATAGTTAAAAGTAAAAAATTGTTTCAAATTTAAAAGGAAAACTTAAATTTTATTAATATAATAATTTTAACATAAACATTTTCTTCTTTTTCCTTATCCTACGAATTATGTTCTTTATTACATTTACATGAATTAACGCTAAAGATTAACGCAATTGTTGAAAATACAATTATCCAATTTGAAACCATTTTTTTTTGACGTTTTTGACGTTAAATACACCGAAGCTCTTTTTTTAATACTGAAGGATGTTTAATTATTTTTTATGTGTTTTTGATACCCGACCCCACCAGCAAAACCTCGGCTTTGCAATAAGAGTCGGGTAGACGACCGAATCTCATACATCCGGGAGACCGCGCTGAAGTAGGCCACAAAAGAAAAATCAGAGATATAGATATGACGCCTCGTCTTCGCCTAACGGCCTTGATATTCATTCGATCCCGGAAATCGAACTTTCTGGCCTTAGATCATAATGTACTATTTATATTTTGAAATGTAGTCCAATAGAAAATTTGACTAAAAGAAAAAGAAATAATTTAAAATAATGCAACAAAATATAAAAGGATTCGAAAGAAGTCGAAATAAGTTGAAAAGTTGCAAAAAATTCAAACAAATTTTTAAGAAATCACAGTAAACTCAAGAAAATGGAGACAAAATTCAAAGAAATACAAATGTATTTTACTTTCTTTTATTTTGCATATTTATTTTAGTTTTTGTTTTACTTACCTCTGAAATAAGTGCCAAAACTTCCTTTCGCATGCCAGCGACTAAAGGAATGATACTAGCTTTGTCTTCAATCTGGAACAACATAAAATAAAATAATCGTTAATCATTTTTCAAGCCGAAAGTCAGATTGTCCCCTGAAAGAAAAAAAATTAAATAAAAGTTATAAACTTTTTTATAATAACTTAATATTATATAATATTCATAATATTATATAATATTCATAATATTATATAATATTCATATTATTATATAATATTCATAATATTATATAATATAATAACCTAATAGCTTGTGGGAATCGCCTAATGTGGAAACTTAAAATTCCTTAAAATCACACATTTAAGGTACCTTAAAATCCTTAAAAGTCTTTTAAAAATACAAGAATTCGTTTAAAAATTCCACTTTTAAAAGTCATAGAAATTATGTAATACGCTCGAAATTCTATGAGTTTGATGTATTAATCATAAAGTCTCTGCTACTTATATACCTACTTTACCAACTTGTATTTTGAATAGATATAGACAGTGTCAGAAGAACAATACTGTCAGTGCCAACTATGTGATGGTGTCGACATGATCATCGTGGAAGCCTTTTCAAAGTCCTGTCAGTTTTATTAAGTTTTCATTCATTTTTACGTGACCATAGTAGAAACAGTAACAGTACCACCTTGAGACTAGTCAAGAAATTATGATGGAGCAAAGAGCAAGCATCAACTTCTGCGTTAAATTGGGCAAGACGTATACGGAAATGCTTGAAATGTTGCGAAAAACTTACGGGGATCAAGTGCTGTTATGAAAATATATGTACGATTGGTTTAAAAGATTTAAGGAAGGCAGACGATGAGCGCAATGGACAGTCAACGTCGAGTCGTACGGATGATTCGGTAGAAAAAATTCGAGAACTGATAAGAAAGAACCGTTGTATTGTTATTGAAAATATCACAGGTATTAGCAAATCACAAGTTCATCGCATATTAAATCAAAATTTGAAGCTACGGAAGGTCTGTGCACGATTTGTTTCACACAGTTTAAACGACAACCAAAAGCATGACAGAGTTTTGCACGCTCAAGACATTATTTCAACCACCCATAACCATCTAAACTTTTTGAAAACAATCGTAGCTGGTGGTAAAAACATGGTGCTTCAAATTTCAAATACGAACCACAAAAATGGAAAGTCAAGACCATGCTCATCACTTTTTTTGATTCGGTAGGGTTAATTCATAAAGAATTTGTTCTTGAAGGCTCCACGGTGAATGGGCAATACTACTTAAGCGTGATTCAGCGTTTGCTAGCCAGAATTCGACAATACTCCGGCTTACAAGTGCATCGCCGTGCGCAATTTTCTGGCTTCAAAATCGGCCCAAGTCCTTAATCACCATGCGTACTCACCAGATGTGTGATTACTTTTTTTTCCCCAAACTTAAAATGTAATTGAAATAAATGCGATTCGATACGATTTCGGAGATTCAAGATGCGAATCGCAGATCAACGTCATCGTTTAGCAACGAATCGCAAAAGGTGTGAAGTTGCAGATTTCTGCAACACACAACATTTTTATTTCGTACCAGAAGCTGAAAATCTAAAGCTCTCGTGCTCTCACAGAGAGTAAAAATTCGGCACTCCTCTCGGTTTTGTTTTTATTTTGTTAACACGATTATTTATTTTTATGCTAATTTGCAATTTCGAACCTTTTATGATTTTTTTAAAGACTTTTAGGGCTGTTCTTATTTTGTACTTTTTGTATTTTTTTATTTTTGTGAAATCTCCACGGTCACGAGTGAAAGCAATCGAGGTTCCTTCCATCCATGCTTAGGTCCAGCATCAACTCTGCTACCATTTTATCGCGTTTTCTCTCTCCACAATCCCTCTTGACGTCCAAGGGAGAGCTGTTAATTCTGCTAATACTGGACTGATGGAATGGTCGTAGTCTCCCGACATCCTAGGTACGCCCTGGCAAGGATTGACCGTGGCAGTTACCGTAAAATTCAGTCCACGAATAGGTCATATCGCCCATATCGAAAAGGTGAGGTCGCCCCTGAAATCATGAAAGAGAGAATTCTTGTCTCTAACTTCCTCTCATATGAAGGAGCTCGGAATCTCTCTGTTTTTCAACGGCGACTGATAAGAATGGTGAAGAAGAAGAAGAAGAAAGGACATCAGATAGACGAATCATAAGCGGAAGTCATCGGCTTTCTTTCTCTCGATAGTGGGAAGCTACCCTTAATTTTAATAATTTTGTAATTCCTAAGGATATACCGAGATGACCAGCGTAGGTATGTAACGGACCTCGTCATATATTAATTTTGTAAACTCGACATGTCAGCACGAGACTTTGAGTTGTCGTATAATTCGAATTCTAAAATTAAAAGTGGAAATTATTTCTTGTATTCCTCATCGTCTGTGTGTTTCGGATTTTTCTCTTCGATTAAAACAACCCTATAAGGTAGGACTCGAGTTCTTATCAATGGTTTAGCCAGGAATTTTATTATTTCGTCCTATTATATATATACATTTCATATTTTATCTCTCTACTCCTTGGCTAAATCATTGAACTATATTGTTTTGTTATTGAATTGTTTATATATTTATTGAAGTGATTTGATATAATTTTTTTTGTGAAATGATTGATTTTATTATAATGTGCCTATAAATCGTTTTAATAATCTGGAGGGTCGAGAAGAAAAATTCGAAAGTCTAATTCTCTAGTATGCATAAGAAAATGTAATTTTTATTCAATTTATTATCGAATTTTTAGAATTTATTCGCTAAAATATATCATCCCTAATTATGTAGTTCTCGTACCCAAACCCCATTGCTTACCAGAAATATTTCTAAAATTTTGAAAACCCAGTGCTTACCATATAATTTTTAATTTTGAAAACCCATTGCTTACTTTAAAAACCTCGTTGCGTGACCTCAAAACCTTTTTTTTATATTAAAATAAAGAATCCCTTTATTTAATTATCATTGTAATTAACTTTGAAAATTCTTTGGTTTTCCGGTTCTAAAAACCTCTTTTACATATTATACAGGGTGAGTTTTTTAAGCTGACACTTGCAAATATCTCGAAAAATAGGCACTCTATGAAAAAATGTTCTGAAT
>JAUESI010020285.1:0-11443 GCA_032275145.1 Synergus laeviventris | reverse complement strand
TTATTTTGACGAGAGGAACACAGAAGTGCAAAAATATTTCGAAAATTCCAAACTTGATATTTTTTGGACCACCCTAGGGTACACAGCCCTCTTAACTCACAGATGGTCATCGTCTTTTTTTAAAAAAAAAGGGTCTCATTTTAGTGTCTCGAGTTTTCTTTTGAATCCGGAGAAAAATAAAACCCATAAATTTCTCAAATATGCAATACACTTATATGAATGCGTTTCTATAAAAAAAAATAAAGAGAGACGGCAACCATACGTTATGACAAAAAAGTCGACTCTCAAAAATGTTGAAGAAGTATAACATTTCTGTAAATGAAGTCGTTGATTATAAGACATTTGATTATATTTTGAACAATTTATAGTAATTTGTATAGATATTTAAACAGATAATAATATATTATTTAATTTTAATGCATTTTAATATAACTCAAAAAATTTTTTAAATTAAATTAAATTTAAAAATATGAAAAATTTATCTCATTATTATAAACGGAGGTCATACAACTAAAAAAAATGTTAATAAAATTTGACTAATTTTACTTATGCAAAAAAAAAGTAAAATTGATAAGTACAACGGCTTATCTGAAAACATTCACCACACATTAAAACGGAAGGATATAGTAAATGACAAATGAAATTTACGAATGTGAACTTTATATAGAACAAAGAACAGTGTTAAGAGATTAAGAGTACACAAATATATTAATAAAAAGCGCGTACTAAAAACATTCGAAGTTTTCTCAGAATCAATTTTTGATATAGAGCTAAAAAGTAACAGCAGACAATATTGTTAAAAGTTAGATATTATCAAGGCTGTTGATACTATCTATATTTATGATGTATTAAATAAAAAAATGATGTACTGTTTAAATGGATTTATTTGGTGATGTACACGGTGTAGTGACGGAAAGACAACTGCCTTTTAAGAAAAACTGAACAGAAGCCGAAGGTGCAGAATGCACTTACAAATAGTTTTGGAAGGGATAACAATTTGAAGTGAGAAAATATATTTTTTATTACTTGTGCTATAGTTCGTCTGGTTTGCACATTTTCAACCAGATGAGATTATCATAAAAGGAAAGTGAGGCATTTACACGTATTTTAGTCGCTATGACAGAGGCTGTATAATAATAAAATTTGGAGACTAGTTTTCTCCTTTGAGTAAAAATAAAAACTATAAACGCATTCTCAACGATCGGGCCTTTGAAATAAGTAGAAATCCAGCAGATGTTCCTCAAATAAAATTATAATTCTATGGCAAAATTGAAGCTCTAAAATATTATGAGCTCAACCTTGAAATAGCCAATATTTAAAGTGTAACGCAGAAAACACCGCTGAACTTGCAAGCTACGAAACAAATATAAATATAAATACTTTAATATTTTAATTATACATTTTGTTAGAACGGGGTGTTATTCGGGGATCTTTAAGTAAAAAGTAACATAAGTTTCATTGAATTTAGGTTTATTTAGAAAACTACACTCGTAGCGTGAAACGTACTTTCATGCGGTAGGTCCGAAAACGACGTACTGACTGTAATAGAGACCCACAATGTCCAAAAGTACAATCAATGCGACGTTGCCAAATAGTAATAGCGAGTACAGCGTTGCCAAGATACAGAAATTACACAAATTATGCTTGCCTCATTCAAAATACTAAGTTACAACACTTCCCCACAAGCTAAGATTGTAAAATTCGTCATCTTTGCAGGTCCAAGTCCCAACATCTCCATTTCTTCAGTGCACAGATATTCAAGCTGTACCAAACCATGTTCTAGAGCTTCTCGAACGAAATGGTGCCGAATATCGATGTGCCTCGTCCTAGCGTGGAATACAGGATTTTTTGCCAGCTTTTGAGCCCCTTGGTTGTCGTTAAAAATGACAACAGATGAATCCTCTCGTACGCCTAGTTCTTCCAGGAATCTTCTGAGGTGCATGGCCTCTTTGGTAGCTTCTGTAAGAGCCATGTACTCCGCTTCCGTGCTAGAAAGCGCGACTGTCCGTTGCTTCTTTGCTTCCCAACTGACAGGTCCTCCTCCCAGAATGAATGCGAAGCGGGAATAAGAACGCCTATCCTCGACACATGCTCCCCAGTCAGCATCAGTAAAACCTTCCAGATCCTTTTTGCTTTTCTGGAAACGGAGTACATAGTCGAGCGTGCCCTTCAAGTACCGAAGTACTCTTTTGCCAGCCATCCAGTGATCCTTAGCGTAAGAAGTGCTAAATTGACTTAAAGAGCTGGAGAAATGAAGGAGCGGAAGAAGCGATGCAAAGCTATAAAGGAAAGGGGTCATAGATTAAGGGTGTCAAGTCGCTAAAACTAATATACACATCTGCGACCACCTATTACTATTATTATTTTTATGTTATTGCTTCATATTTATAACTGGGTTGTATGTTCCAAAATATCTGAAATTCCAAATATTTTATGTCAAAATAGTTTTCAGAATATTTTGGACCTTTTAGTGTCACCGAAGGATTGAGTAACAGCACCGGTATGCACACCTGATATTTGGTGCTTCTAAGAAGACCTTACTTGGGTTTCTCACATTTTTGGTGGCATTTTTCCTGTCCTTATATAAATGTGTCAACAGCTTGGGTTAACCAGAGTCAACATCCAGTCCGCACGGGGTAAACTAAACTCCCAATATATATTCGGCTTGACTACTCAAGACGAGAACTACTCAATACACTACATCAAGTAGTACTCTCGTTACGCGTTCAAATTAGTCAAATTTAACCATTGTAATTCAGTATCTTTTTTTTAATAAACTACCAAAAGTATCTGTCAAATTTCATTTCAAATTAGATGTACTAAATTAAGTTGGAGTACATCAGTGTATAAAGTTCTACTACACAAAACAAAGGGGTTCTTTCATTTGTGGCATCTTAACTGAGGTATGAACACTTCTCCGTCTCACGTTTACTTATCTGCCTTTTTTCCTTTTTTTTTGCGTATTTCTTATTTTTGTATCAGCCCTATCCGACTAAAAAACAAAATGTATTTTCTTAGTGATTATAGTTTCTCTGTGCGAAATTTTCTCACCAGGTCGACGCTAGCGCAGCATTCAACACGCTCTAAAAATACATTATACAGTAATGGGAAAATATTAGAAAATTGAAAATAATTAAGTATTTGTACAAAATGGGGTTATAAATTGTGTCTAAAATGATTGTCTGGTGTAAAATAAACATTATCCTTTAACCAAATAATATGAAATAGAAAAAAAAACACATGAAATTATGTAAAATTTATATACAGTGGATAACGCAGTAAGAATTTCTTGATACCTATAAAAAATATTTAAAAAATATATAAAAAATATATAAAAAAAGATTATCTTATAAACAGAATTATTTTTCATTTTTTTTTATTATTCTTCCGAACTTTATAGGAATGAAGTAACAAATATTTTATTTATAAACTTTGTGTGTTTGTTATAAAAAAGAAAAACATGTAAAAGGTATAGTTTAATCAAAATTTGAAAATGTAACAAAAATGATAAATTATGAATTATAAAATAAACTTGATAGTTTCTTATTAAAATTTAGTTAATTGTCGCATCATTTTTGTTACATTTTCAAATTCTTATTAAACTTATATTTTCTCTTTTACATGTTTTTCTTTTTTATAATAAACACACAAAGTTTATAAACAAAATATTTGTTACTTTATTCCTATAAAGTTCGGAATAATTATAAAAAAAAAAAATAATAATTCGGTTGAGCAGCTAAGCTTTTTTTATATTTTTTTTAGATATCTTTAACATTATAGGATAACATTACAAATATTTTTTAAGAGTATCAATAAATTCTTATTGCGTTATCCACTGTATATATTTTACCTAATTTCATGTGTTATTTTCATAGTATTTTATTTCATAGTATTTGATTGATGGATAATGTGTATTTTATATCCTACAATAGTTTTAGAAAGATTTTATGACCTCATTTTGTACAAAAACTTAATTATTTTGAATTTTCTAATATTTTCCCATTATCTGTAAAGTGTAATGTATTTTTAGAACGTGTTGAATGCAGCGCCAGCGCCGACCTGGTGAGAAAATTTCGTACATAGAAACTATGGTAACTAAAGAAGCAAGGTCTATTCTTACGTCCATGGGAGTCGGATAGGGCTATTTTGTATTCAAGGTATTCAGTCTTATTTCGGAATATTAATTAAAACTAAATTTGTAATATTTTATAAGCTTAATCATTATTTTTATTATCAAAGTTCCTGACCAATTAAATGCTGAATAGTTCTGAAAGACATAATTGGGTAACATATTTTTTAAATATGACTCGTTTTATTTAGATGGAGGCTTTAAAAGGTCAACGATCTGGTTTTAAATATTACGGCAGGGGATACTTATTCTATGCCTCAGAAAATTTCATCAACTTTTTCTGTAGTAAGCGAACTTCATAGCTAAGATGTGGTGGAAAAATAAAAATTCAAGCAAACAAGAACGTGGAGTACGGAAGTCACAACCATCCACCTGACAATATGGTACACTTCCCGAAGAAGTCATTTTTTTAGAGCCTCTACTACACGAAAATAGAACTACAGTAAAATCGTTTAAAACAATTTTTGATGAAAATCGAGCAAGGTAAATTAAAAAATTTCTAGATAATCCATGTTTACTCATTGGCTATATATAAATATGAAAAAATGCTATTCTCTTGACTAAATAGACTAAATTCATATAAAAAATACATTTTAAACATTTTTATTAGGAATCCTAAGGCAAGTCGAAATGTGTTATTGTATCGTCGTGTTCAACAAAGATTGGGACGTGCGCGTCATCTTGAACAACCTGCTCTGCCTGTAACTTTACAAAAATTAGCAGCGCAATTGTCCAAGTATAAAAATTAAAAACGGGAAAAAATGTATCAATGGATGGAACGTTCGAGGTATTAAACTAATAACAACACATTAACACACTACTGCAGTTTCTGATCGACACAGGAGCCGATCTTTGCGTTTTCCAACGTAAATTATTACATGGACGAAGACCAAAGTCCAATTACACGCTTTTCGCGGCCAATGATTCTGAGATCGCGACCTACGGTTTCGAAAAATTCTCTCTGAATTTTAGACTCAGGCGAGCTTTCAACTGACGATTTGTCGTTCCGACGTCGGCAGACCTGTCATCGGAGTGGACTTCCTTTGCCACTATGGACTCTTAGCATTAGTGGACGTCAAGAACAAACGCCTCATCGACAAAATCATTATGGTTTCTGCCTGTAAAGATGACTGGTTAGGTATATGTGCCGTTCGAAAATTATCATCTTGGCACGACTGCTTTATTTCCGGGTACTGCTTCAGTACTCGGAAATAATCCGTCCAGCAGGTGCCTTTGCCGAAATGAAACATTCGACAAGGCATGCAATCCACACGAAACCTGGACCACCTGTCACAGAAAGACCACGACGTTTCGCCCCAGATCGTTTAATGGAAGCGAAAAAGGAATTCCAGGACATGCTGCAAATGAACTTGATAAGACCTTCAAAAAGTAGCTGGGCACCTGGTGCCGAAGAAAGGAGGAATATGGAGGGCCTGTGGCGACTACAGGAGACTCGACTCCCGGACGATTGCTGATAAGTATCAATTAGATTCCTGTTGCTCCAGAAGATATCCCGAAAACTGCCTTAACGACATCAGGAGCACCTTCGTCAGGTATTTGATAGATTAAAATCCTACGGGATATTAATTAATCCTGAAAAATGTTCATGGGGGGGCATCTTCGGTGAAATTTCTAGACTACGAGGTAACACATCAAGGTGTTAAACCACAACCTGAAAAGGTGGAAGCTATTTTAAATTTTCCCAGGCCAGAAAATGCAAAAGACCTTCGACGTTTTCTGGGAACCATTAATTTTCACCGACTTGCTATCCCTAGTGCAGAAACTCAAGCCCCTCTGAACGAGCTGCTGCGAGGGAATATCAAGGGTCGGACACCAGTGACGTTGAATCAAGAGGCTCAATAAGCCTTTGAAAAATGCAAAAAGAACCTTGCAGAGTCCGCACTACTCTTATTCCCAGCAAATGGAGCACCTTTGGCGATTTTTTCTAACGCCTCGAACATTTTCGTCGGCGCTGTCCTTCAGCAGCGCGTAGATGATCAATGACAATCACTAGGTTTCTTCTCGAAGAAGCTTACTAGTGCTGAGAGGAAATATGGAACCTACGACAGGAAATTGCTGGCCATTTATAAGGCAGTTACATTTTTCAGACACATATTTGAAGGTGGGAAGTTCACTATTTTCACCGACCACAAACCTATAACTTTTGCCTTCCAACAAAAACGGGGAAGACTTCATAGGATAGTTCACAACCGACATCAGGCACATCTCAGGAAGTGAAAATGTCGTAGCTGATGCTTTTCCCACGCTAGAAATTTGTACTTGTACAGCCGATCCTAAAACACCCTCAGAAGGTTTCTCCCGCAGGTCAGATAGTCAGTCAGTACTCTGTCTTCACTTCGGATAACTTGTTCCGATATTTACTCAAAAAAAAAGCGATCTTTATATTTTAAACCAAATACAACAATTATTCAATTCCACTAAATCCCACAGAGGCCTCTAAAAAAAATAAATTTTTAAGATTTTCTTATCAAATAGATTTTGAATTAAATGATATGAATTTGCACGATTAAACTCTTTTCCGTATAAGTTCAACGCATTTAAGTGTATGCTTGAGTTGTTATAAAAGTTTATTGAAGATATAATAATATTTAATTTAGGTTATAAAATTTAAGAAATTAGAATGTTCTTACCCATGAATGAAAATTATTCTTTAATAGATATGTAGAACGAGAAGAAAGTGTCTGTTGCCATCCGTGGACGTTAGCTCGGGACTTAATATTCATAAATACAAATGTTCATTCTTTATTATTTGGAGTCGGCTTAACCAGAGTAAAGTTGCTAATTTCAGTCTAATGAGGAACAGCGGGTTGATCCGGTTTCTGATTCGGCTTTCTGATCAATTTTTGATCTTAAACAGGTTTTTCGATCATTTTTACTTAAAAAATAAATAAATAATAGTGATCAGCCCGAGAGAACGTTAACACTGAACAAGGACCGCTTTGTTATACTATTATAAGTTTTTAAAAGTAACATCTATCAAAAAAAATCGGATAACCTGCATTTGTTCGTATGGAAATCATCACATACATTAAAAAAACTTGTCCCCAATTATAGCCGATGAATTACTTTAAAAAAATATTAAAGTTACTTTTTTTGGAATAATAAAATTATTTGAAAAAAAAAGTTTGATTAATTGTACTCCCTACACTATCATTTAAATGCTATATAAAGAACAAATCGAAAAGTTACCAATTTTATTTATGTTCACTATTTATAATAAAAAATATACCAATCGATCCTCAACCACTTACCTATTGCTAAAAAATTAACTGTATATAGAGGAAACTAATACTATAAATCATTTTTTCATCGCAAAATGGTAAAAATAAACGATAACTACAAAAATTTTATAAATTTTCTTTTTCGATTTTTTTTTAGAATTTAATTTCGTTAAGGGAGAATCCCATGTAACAGCCTGAAAATTCTGGTATTTTTGGGGATGTAAAAAATAACTAATCGTTCAAAAAAATTTTCTGGTTTATTAAAATACTCTTGAAATATAAATAGAATTTTTTTCAGTCTTATATATTAATAATATTTTGACTTATAAGGGCGAATGTCCGACATATCCAAATTCGATAGGTCAATTTTTCCGGTTTTTAGCTCCTTACACAGGCGTCTAAAATAAAATAATAAAAAAAGTTTTTAAAGCTTAGATCCCCAGTTAGTCGGTGAACAAAAAACATTTCGATAAATATTAGTGTTTCACAACATTGCGGCCTTTTGAAAAAAAATCCTATTTTTACCAAAAAATTTGCCTGAATTAGTTTTCAAAACAATTATTTAAACCATTCTTTTTTTGTAATTACGAGTGGTTCAACGACAAATGACATATGTCAGCTAAAGTCGATAGGTCAAATACTTTTTGAGTTATGAATCGGGTAATTTTGAAATATGTGAAACCGAGAAAAACGGACATTTTTAAACGCGTTGCATACACTGTATGCACTTGAGAAACGAAAACTGCAGCGAAAACTGAAATCTGCAGGCCTCAACGTCTACGCGCACGAAAAGCGGAATTGAAGTCGGTGTCCGAATTTCGGCGGTAAGTACTATATACCCAGGTAGAAATTTCTGTAATCCGCCGAAGTTCACCACTGGCACAATACTGGCCCATTACTGTTGACCAGTACAGATAATTAGTAATTCGCCCAGGACTGGTATTTTAAAATAATTAAAAATAGTAAATATAAACATTATTGAAAATGTTTTTTTTTAATTCTGTAATTATTTTTTAAATGTTTAAAATTGTTGTAAAGGTTTTTGAAAGTAATGAGACGTAGTAAATATAACCAACGTGAAATTTTTTTTTTAAATTTGCATTACAACACTTACAAGAAATTTTTACAGAATCCAAAAATAATTTTTAAAATTTTATTCCACTGTAGAAAGCCCTAAAAAGGGTATAAAATGACAAAAAAAAATCAAGACTTGAAAATGATCAGAAAAATTTACATTTTATACATTCATAATTATGTAAGAAGATGTTAATATAGTCTACAACAACAAAGAAGCATTAAATTTCAATCTATTAAATTATTTATTATATAAATTTAAAAAAAATATTTTTATTATATTCACCTTATTTATTTAGCAAATTTAAATAAAGTAAAAATATAATTATAATTTTATTGAAAAGAAACCCTTAAAACGGACTAGTTTTCATTTTGTTGAGCTTCAACTAGTTTCAGACAATTTTTGACGCGAGGCAGTGGTCTAATGCTGTATAGATAATAAAAGATCTCCAAAATGTAATAAATAGTTTTTAATATTTTTTTTATTAACTCTGGCATTTTAGTGGTCCAGCAAAATTTACATTTTTCAATTTTCAAAATTCTTCTTTACAAGAAAAGATAATATATGTATTTTTTTATTTAAAAAAAATCATTTTTAGTACTCAGTCAAACAAATTTTTCGTTTTATGGACTTTAACGCGTAAAATGTGTACGTGTATTAGTTTCTCGATTTTAGACCAGAAATTATTATTCAATTTATTTAAGCTTTTATTTACTCATTCTCTCACCAGTGAAGATCCATTTCATTCAATTTGTATGTTATACATAGTTTAAACGAAAATTTTAGCCGAATCAAAAACTGCACAAAATTGGAATATTTGGAGACTCTTAGCGTGCCTTAAATACGATTGCTTTACTTGAAAATCTCAAAAAATATATTTAGCAATATTGATAAACTGATTTATAGAAAGAACATTATATCTGTCAAGTAAAAGTTGCCATATGTTTAGGAAAACAAATAATTTTGGTAAAACCTTTTTTTATTTATTAAAATATTTTAAAAATTTAAGAATACAAAGTAATTATATGTAATTATTATAACTACAGAATAATTATTAATACAAGAGATAAAATATAAGAACTAATAGATTTACAAATATTTCTACCATTGATTATTTGATTAGTTATTAATATAAAAATTAAATCGATTAGAATAAATGTTTAAACATTTTTTTTAATGCTAAGAGAATGCTATAAAAAATATTTTTTTCTATATTTTCTATGAATTTAAACAATTTGGAACTTAGAATTTCATTCTAATGATGAAATCATTTTGGAAGCAAAATAGAGAATTTCTTTATTTTTAAAAATATCTTCAGAGGACCTAAACTGGGAAGGAGTACTAATTCCTTGAAGGAAAAAAAAGTTCCAGGTATCAAACGGCGCGGCGTCTCCTGTAAACAGGATAAGTTACAGGGTTGAATGCTGCATGCGTAATAAACTTATATATATAAAAACGTTAGATGCACTATTCGGAATGAACCTTGAGGCAACTCTAGAGTTTCTCTACTTTTAGTCATACATTAAAAAATTCCTATATTTTTTTTCTTGCATAGAGAAAAAATTTCAAAATGTATGTTTTTGGGCCACTCTATTATATACATAATTATATATATCTGAGCTTATTTCCTGATAATATTTTATTTCATTTTTATTACAAAAATAAATTTAAAATATTTAATGAAATAGTAGTTCTACTTAACCTCTTGGTTAGGGCAGTGTATTTCCTCAGTGGCTGATGAGAAAAAACTTTCCTACCTTTTATTAGGAATACGTAATCTTTTTGCTTCATTCTGTTCTAGGATGTCTTCGGCAATTGCTGAAATTTGAAATGAAGGATTGTGAAACACTTTTGCATATTAATCTAATAAACGAAAAAAATGGTGTTATTCTTCACTGAAAAGAGGTCCAATAATATATTTAATATTTTTATTGTGTATCGCAGTATTAAAACTTTCCAATTCGTTGCAATCCGTTTATTTTTTATTTAATGAAAAGGTAAAATTTTTATAATTGTCAAGTAATTTCAGACGAAAGTTAGAATAAAATTGTCTTCAAGAGAAACACAGTAAGAGCTGGTAAAATAAAAAGTGTCAAAGTAGAGGAAAAGATCTAATAATTATAGTAAAATTAACTCTTATATTTCGAATCGAGTTGTCCTAAAACATTGAGAATTTCAATTTTCACATAAAACCAATATCTTCTTTGATGAGAATATAAAGATTGTCCACCCATCCGACATCTATATTTAGTTTTCGTCTCGTTCTAGAACTAAAGGCTTTCTGTGTAATTCAGTCACGGCGCTTCAACGATGACGGTCTACGTAACCTGCATCGCGAACACCAAAATTAGATCAGCATAGGTCGGCGTGAAGATTGTTGTGACGTTTTATAAAATATTCCTATTTTACGGCTAGACTCAATTCTTCTTGAAAAAGGTGATAATAATATGTGATTGTGAAATAGTGATTGTAAGAAAAAAAAAATTAGTTAATTCAGTTAATGCTCTCATCTTTTCTTTTTTGATACCTTCACGATATTTTAAACTTCAATATAAAATTAAAATTTTATTAGACAAAAATTTTGTTCACAAAAAGTCAATTGCAGGTAATAAACAAAAATAGAAGCATAATTTTTATCATTACTTTTAATTTAAAGCAGGCAAAATTATGGCTTTAATAATATTTAATCTTCTAAAGTGTGTAATAATTTTTAGGATCGAATGCAAACTCTAGAGAATGAAGAAAACTGTGTTCGCAATAATGTTCGTGCTTACGTATCTTCCAGCTTATAATAAATCCGTGTCTATAAAAGTTGGTATGTATAACTTATTGAATGGACTTAAGAGGGGTGTGTACCCGGCCTTTTAAAAGCATTAAGCTACTCGTTTCTCCCTCAGAAAGTTGATTATAAAATATGACATATTTGGTATGCTTTTATTCACAAAAGAATAATCTATGTCTTGCAGTTATTAAATTATTTTTTTTTTACATAAAAAA
>JAUESI010020284.1:0-11508 GCA_032275145.1 Synergus laeviventris | reverse complement strand
GTGAGAGCGTACGGATCTCGACTCGTTCTCCTCCTCGTCAGAGGGCCACACAGGGCCGTACATATTAATGTCCCTAATAGCATTATAAGACCATATACGTTGACCGATATGTCATTTTGTTTTTCAAACTTTGAACTATTTTTTAAGGTTACTGGAAAATCTATACCATTAAAGTCTAATTCGTTTTCATACGGCTTATAATTTGAAAGACGGTAGGAAAGCTCTCTAGCAGGATATAAGGCTGACAAGATAGCCCATTTAAAACACTTATATTCATTGTTCTGTACATTCACACATGCTTTTTTCATTTTTATTTCTAACTGTAAATCGATATAGAAACTCGCTCGCATTAGATTATATTTATTTACATTAATTTCCAATCTGATAATTGAGTGTAATGTCCAATCGGAATCGGTTTCTTGAAATTCTTCAATTTTGCGCAAGATTGGTTGTCTTACATATACATTGAACCAATCGTATAAGGTTTAGGATAACACTTGTTCGAATTTATAGTTGAAATTAAACCTGTAACTTTGAAACGAAATAAGTTCACGTGGCTTGAGTGGGCGCGTGTCACAGAGTGGGACCAAATCCCAAAAAGCTGGCCAAAAGTCAAAAAATAAATTTTTGATTTCGAAAATCGGAATAGGTGTTTTTGTAGAGGAAAGATCAAGGTTTTAGAATCTGAAGCCAAAAGGTCTATATCTCTATTACTTGCAATTTTATTTCAGTTAGAAAGTAGCCTTTGTTCCGTGAACACCTGACAGTTTCGTGGTGCCAAATTGGTTCGGTGGTTTGGAGTTCACAGAAAATCATAGAATCAATATTTTTTAATTATAAAAAATGAATTCATCTGCTAGCGGTAAGTACTATTTGAATATAAATCGCTGTAATAGTGTGTATTACTATACACAAAAAATTAACAATTTGTGTAAAAAAATCAGATAAAATTGAAGAAAACATTCAGAGGAAAGTTGAGTTTCCGGGCATTGCTGGCCTTCCGGACCAATCAGATCTTGTAAAGTATGCTGTTAGTTAATGGAATAAAAAAAAACTGCTTTTGCGATTTTTATTCAACTTTTTGTAGAAAAAGTCCCAAGATTTTTATTTTTCCCACGTATGTGTGCTCTCAGTGACACTTAAGTGGCGGATTAGCACATTTGCCGCCAGTAGGCTATTTAAATTTTGCCGCCCGTACCGTCCTTTACAATTCGATACCCTAGTTCACAATAATATTAATTAAAACTTTTTTGTCAATGAAATTGTAACTTTGTGGTTTATGCACTACAGATCGTCCTAATTACATCAACTTTTTCCTGTAATCAATATGATTGTGAAAGAGGGGATCGTTGTGTCAGTTCCTACATTATTTTTACAACCCAAAGATTTAGTTAAAATTGCAGAAGAAATAGTTTTTCGGTTTATTTTTGAGCTGATAAAATTTTAATCATGTATTATCCATAAGGCGGGGTAAGGTAAGCCTTAGTACTACTTACAGAATAATGCACATTCGTTAACGTAATTAAACAATTTTTATTGCACTTACAGTTTAACAACAATACATTCAAATTATCTGTTAACAATTAAATTGATGACTATGACTATGAAATTCGATTAAGGTATAAAAATTTTACAATAACTTTTTGCGCGATTTTCCATTCGTAAAATCATTAATTATATCGTCGTATGAAATCTTGTTCATTAGTACTGACTCTATGCACAAAACCGCTAGGGCGTTTAGTTTTTCTTGGCTTAAAGTAGATCTTAGATAATTTTTCACTGGTCCTTCTCTCACCCGAACAATTTGTCGCTGTGTACATAGAGACATACGAACCGTCATATCCAAGTTTGGATAAACGTTTTGCAAATTATGTTTTCGCATGAACGAAGATAGACTTTCCAATGATCCAGAATCTGGCTTTACCAAAATGCTTTCAGAAGAAAGAATTATTTTAAAATGTAAGCATTCTTGAACTAAGTCAGTCTCTAAATCATTAGGATACATTTCTTTCAAGAGAAGAGCTTTTTCCGTACGGTTTGATGATGAAAATTCACTTATTTTGGTCAGAAATGAAAATTTTTCATGGAACCTGTTGTAGGCCTCTTGCCGTTTTTCTAATTCGGCTGCGAATCTATCAATGAGGACGAGAAATGTGTTCACCCTGTAAATAGCACTCGCAGTCATTCTCATTTATGCATCATGTGTTTCATCATAATGTTCTTTCCTTTTCATTTGTATTCTTTCCATGTTGTTTTTTGCTTCGACAAGCTTAATTCTATCGCATTTTGTTCAAAACATTTAAAAGATCGGCAACATTGGTCAAATCTATGATAGAAGCCTGACTTTCAGCTTCACTTTGTTTATTCTTTCCAAAAAAACATTCCACACAACAAACATTATCGCTGTTTCCAGTTTTTTAAAATTCAAAAGTATTCCCGTCGCTTTGCTTCACGTTACAGGCTTTTCGGCGCAATTATCCTCGATTGATTCCAAAGTTTTAAGAACTTCGTGCGAAGAATCTTTCAAAATTCTACATGCGTCCCCTCTACCTGACCAACGTGTCACATTAACTCTCTTTAGCGTTTTCCCTTTTCCGATTTCAATTATTAATTTTTGCCAGCGATGTGTCGAACTTACAAAATAAACGTAAATTTCTTGAAGCAGCATGAAGAAGCGGCAAGCTTCTGTAGAAGACTCAGCAGCCGTAGTTGCCACTAAATTTAAAGAGCGGGCAGAGCCAGGAATGAAAAAAGCAACAGATTCTTGGCTTTGGATTTGACCCTGTAAGCCATTGTATATATCAGACATGTTTGCGGTATTATCATATGATTGTCCACGACAGTCTTCAATATTCATGCCCAGTGTTTTAGTTCCGAAACAATGGCAAAAAATATTTCTTCAGCTTTATCACCCACTGAGTGTAAAAACTTGAGAAATCTTTCACATGGCTTGCCTGTTTCCAAAACGTATCTTATGACGAGGGTAAGTTGTTTCACATGTGCTATGTCTGGTGTAGAATCGATGATTAGGGAAAAATATTTCGTGCTTCTTATATCGTCTCAAATCTGCTTTAAGACTTTATGACCTATCAAGAGAATTAACTCATCGCAAACGGTCTTTGATAAGTAACTCGTGCTTCCAGAACCTTGATTCCCAAATCAGTCAATATGACTGGCTACAAAAGGATCAAATTCAGCTAATAGTTCTAAAATCATACAAAAATTTCCGTTAGGCTGATCACCGAGCTTTTTATTTTTGCCTCTGAAAGCGAGGCCTCTTGATCACAGACGCTTCACTACGACAACAACCCTCTTCAGAACATTTCTCCAATAAGTAATTTCTTTATCAATCTGGACATTGAGTAAATTGTCAAGTCGGCCTGCTCGACCATTAATCTCATTTCTAGATTTGAAACTAAGGATATAAGCTTTATGACGCACAAAGCTTTCATTCTGAGCTACTCGGTATTCTGAATTTTTCCAGTCATTGAATCCTTCTTTCTCAAAATGAATCTTATTCGCCAAAGGACCGAATGCCAAACAGAGCCTGCAATATACAGATCTTTTACTTTCAGAATAAACCAGCCAATTTGGCTCATTCACTTAATTATTTTTCATTTTTCTTTGGAACATACTCACTGGCATAAAACGACGCTAATCAGCATATCTTTTTTCACTTTTAGAGAAGTCCCAAGACTTGTTTTGATCGAAGCCGTACCTTGCGATAATCTCCTTTAAGGTATAGTTGATTTCCTATAAAGCTGGATCTTTGTTTAGATTTGCTGTTGTTTGCATTTGGTCATGACTTAACGTCTGATTCTGAGACGCATTTTCGATTGTTGCACTTATTGATGATATCTCTACTGCCTCTTCGTCGTAAGAACATAAATATCTGTTTTTTCAAAAGTAGATTGTTCAACAGATGACTGTTGCTGTTGGGCCGCATATCGGTGCATATTGATAAAGTTCCTGATCTTTCAACACTGCTTCCACTTCCACTTTAAAAAAAAATTTCAATTTTTATCGTTTTACGGATAATGTGCTGTTTTTCTTCTTTTTTAATGTTGTCCTTCTTTTTATACTGAGCTTCACTAAGTCCACTTGAGACGCTTGATACAATAGGACCCTTTTTTTATTCTAGCCGATAACTCGTGTTGCATGACTTAGGTGATAAACCCCACAAGTGCGATCGTAACTTAAGAAGTTGTCATAAATTATTGGAAAAGCTGTAGAAATCAACAACTCGAACTTAAAGCAATCCAGAGATCGTTTTCTATTTAAGAAAGGATTTCCGATTCGTTTTATGCTCTGCGAAAGTCGACGAGTTTATGAGCTCTCGAATTTCAGGGTTGTCTGTTCCAAGCCTCCCTTTAATCTTTTGCATATTTTTATTCATGTCCCAAATTTTACCGCCCCTATAATCTACCACCCTAGGCTCCAGCCTACTCAGTCTACTGGTAAATCCGCCACCGCATATGATATTAGAAACGGTTTTTTAGGAAAGTCTCTATGTCCAATGTCCTAAAAATGTTTCAATTACATTTCTGGAACATCTTTAGGATATCAGACGTTTCTTGAATGTTTCTATTATCGTGCGCTCACTGGGGTGCTTCAAGAAAATTCAGTGTTGCTTTTCTACGAACTGTGAATTGAATTTATTATTGAAAAATATTTAATATTTAAAAATTATGATGGACACAAAACTGACGTTCTAGAACCATATAAAGAAGGCGTCAGACAAAGCCGCAGTAGTGATAACTTCACTAAGTAGAATCATGGCAAATGTCAAGAGCCCGAGACCAAGCAAACGACGCCTGCTGATGACAGTTACTCAGTTATTCCTTTTATATGGAAGCTAAGTGTAGGCCAAACCCCTAAAGAAAAAGTCCTACAGAGTAAGGATAGCAGGAGTTTAATACTGGGAAGCACTAAAGATCACTTGCTCTTACTGCAACGTTTAGGAGCCTGCAGTTCTCGTAATTGCAGGAGTGATATCTGTAGACCTTCTAGCCTTTGAGTGGAAATTGATTTTTGAACACACGCTGGTAAGCGAGAAAACGAACATGAAAGCGGAAGCAAGAAAATCCACTAGGTCTCTCTGGCAAGAACAACTTTGGGATAACGACTCCAGAGTAAAATGGACCGTAAGGCTCATCCCAAGCCTGGGCGCATGGAATCACCGCAAGCATGGCGAGGTCAATTTCTATTTGACTCAATACCTGTCAGGACATGGCTACTTTAAAGCCTACTTCCATAAGATGGGTAATATACCAAGCACAATCGTGGAATCCTAGCAAGCCAGAAAATGCCGCCCCCTGAAGCAATGCGACAGCTTTTCCGGGGAGAATTCTGCCAAGAAGAAAGAGGAGGTGAGTCTAATGGATATTACCGTCAATTTTGAGGTCGAGTCCCACACTAAGCGCGTAAAGTGCATTCTCTCTTTCCCTAAAAAAAAAATAATAATAATAATAATAATAACAATAATAATAAAAAAAGTGTTGCATTTCTACTAATTGTGAATAGAATTTATTTTTATAAAACATATATTATTTTTAAATTATGAACATCTAATATAATAACAATAATAATAATGTATATTTTTATACAATTTTAGGAACTGCAGTGGATACTGAAGAAGGGAGTGCACCGGTCCTGGGTTTAAAGTGAAGAGAAATATTTGTAATAATAAAAAAGGATTTAAATATATCTATAAAGATATAGAAAAATTTATGTCTGATAAATTGAACCGAGAATTTTTTATATCAGACGAAGATTTTCTTCTGATATCCAGAAAAACTGGCAACAAGTGAAGAGATGTGACTCAAAGTTCTTTAACGATTTCTCTGAATGGATTTTTATTTGGTATTTTTTTTTATCTATTTGAAGGTTTAGAACTCAACGGTTGGCGCCAGAGCAACGAAAGGTTGGTCAGTTTAGGTTGGCGAGTCAGGTACTTAGTATAAGATGGGGTTTTAACGAAAGTAACAAATTAAATAGAGATTCATACATTCTTAGTGGCAGCTCGAAAAAGATGATTTAATATATAATGACAAATTTTTTTAAATTGTATGAAATATAATAAAACTCCATAATTTATGTTTCAAATTAGAAGTGAATTGTACTTGTTTTACATCTAATAAAAGTATAACTTAAACTAGACCTCAGATCTCGGGGCTCTCTTTGGATCTTACAGATAAGAGACAGATGTGAGTAATTGGTCTCTCGCATTCAGAACTGGCAGTTTTTATTCTGACAGAACGCACTAAATCGTCCTTTCCTTTCATACATTTAATTACTCGACCTAAAAGCCAACGAGAAGGAGGAAGCGAATCCTGTTTTAAAAGAACCATATCTCCGTTCTCAAGATTTATCTCTTTATTGATCCATTTATATCGCATTTGTAAAGACTGCAAATAGTCAATCGCCCATCTTTTCCAAAAGATCTCAGAGATTTTTCTGACTAATTGCCAACGAGTCAATCGATTGTCGGCAGTGAATTCAACTGAAGGTTCAGGAATACTTGTTAGGAAATAATACTTGTTAGCTCCTGTTAGGAAATGCCCAGGAGTCTAATAGGAAAAATCTTCAGGATAGTTAGAGAGAGGAGCTATAGGAGGAGAATTAAGACAAGTTTTGATGCGAGCTAGCAGAGTGAAAAATTCCTCAAAACTAAGAGTATGATTGCCTACTATTCTTCTTAGATGGCGATTGAAACTTTTAACATCAGCTTCCCAAAAAACCCCCAAAATAAGGAGCAGAAGGTGGAATAAAATGCCATGAAGTGCCGTGAATAGCGAATTCGTTGTGTAAGGCAGTATCTAGTCTTAACTTCAAAATACTGGGTTTTGGTTCCTTTTCAGCACCATGGAAGGTAGTTCCATTGTCACTGTACAAGTGTACAGATCTTCCTCGTCTAGAAGAAAATCGCTGAAAGGCGGCGAGAAAATCATTAGACGAATCATCAGAAACGAGTTCCGAATGAACTGCTCGAGTACAACACAAATAAACAGTGCCACATAGGTTTTGTAACTTTTGTTGCCTCAGCCGGGAGCGAATCAACACCGGTGTGGGTGAAAGGACGGTTGGGAGTAACGCGAAATTCGGATAAATCTCCCATAAGCTGTTGAGAAAGAGTCGCCCTTTCACGAGTATACGTTACACAACCCTTGATTATACTTTTAACGAGAGAACGTGCCACTAAAATCCAAAAACACTGTCTGAGCGTATGCATAGTCAACTTTAATCCACCATACAACGATCTAATGTGAGTGTGAGTAGCAATCAGTTCACTTATGTAATGTCGCGGTAAGATGTTTCTCATCAAAATTAATAGGAGCATATCTCAGCCTCCCACCCACGCGTAAGACAGTGGAAGAATCAATGAATGGGTTTTTTAACTCCTTAAAGGGGAATGTTTTACAACTCATTTTTCGTTCATTCAGGTATATGGAGTATGGTTGAAATTATTGTCACAATGCTGGGGATTACATGTACTTATGTATGAAAACATGCATATTGCTACTTGTGGATATCTTTGAAAATTTCAGAAATCAGTTGCATAATAGCTTATGGATGCGATGTGAAGTATACTAGAATAAAGCTAGAACTTCTCACTTACATTGATGAACTCTTGTTTGACAAAGTACAAGTTCCGAAAGTATGAGTCCTCTGATATTATAATTAGAGACATACATGGCACCGATTATTTCGAACACATTTTCTCAATCTTAACAGATATATAATAATGTATATTATCAAAAAATTATCGACAGATTTCTTTAAAGTGTTTTTTTTTAACTATTGATATAAATATTGATAGATAGATAACACAGTACATATGTTTAGAATATGCATATATTTATCTTTTTCTCGATAAATCAGTAAAATACTATACATGTCGTCTTACTTCCTTATTTAAAAAGCAACAATGTATACTTACAATAATTTAACTATGAAATCGCATTAAAGTTCAAACTAAAGAATATAGATAGTAACTAAAGAGTTCAGATAATTTTACAAACTGAATCTGGATAATAAACTGCCCAACTGGACGATGAATTTTTAAATTATTTTATAGGCTTTATGGGTCTTATATTTATGTTCTAACCTCAAAATTCGATAGTATGCTCTGGTTATGGTTTTACCTTTTTCAAGATAGTCCACGAATATTATGCCATGTGCATCCCAAAATACGGAGGCCATAACCTTTCCGACCCATTGTTGCGTTTTTGGACGCTTCGGAGCACTTTGACCCCGTGGAACCCACTGTTTTGCCTGTTGCGTTGACTCAGGAGTGTAGTAGTGGATCCAGGTTTCATCCATGGTTATGAATCGGCGCAAAAACTCGGTCGGCTTACGCGAAAATAATGCCAAATTCTGCTGGGAAGTTGTCACACGAATTCGTATTTGCTCCACTGTGAGCAAACGCGGCACCCATCGCGCGCAGAGCTTCTTCATGCCCAAAACTGAATGCACGATATTGCCCACACGTTCCAATGACATGCCTACATCATTAGCTGCCTCTCTCAATTTCACTTTGGGATCATTCAACATCATATCGAGGATTTTTTCGACATTTTCTGGTGTAGTGACCTCTTTTGGGCGCCCAGATCGTTCAGCATCAACTGTGTTCGTACGGCCACAACGAAACTCGGTAAACCACTTATGAATCGTTCCAATCGATGGTGCAGAGTCTGGGTAATACTTATCCAGCTTGGCCTTGGTCTCGGATATCATTTTCTTGCGAAGATAGTAGTGTTTAATCAAAACTCGAAACTCGAATTATATAACTTTAATATTAACATTATATATTAATAATATATAAATATTAATAATCATATATATTTGAAATACTAGCAGACTACACCTGAAAAAGAGATAACCTCAAAGTCGAGGCATATAAGAATAAGACAAAATATTAAAATCGCCAATTTCTTGAATTTATTTCATATGTGGATCGAGATATAAATAGAACCCTCTGAAGTTAGATTGCCTAGAAGGTCACTCGTTTCAGGTCTGGGATCATTGGTCTGTCTACCGTTCCGCGCTTTCTTATATCCACACTCCAGACTATACACACTAATGACCCCACTTCACAAGCCTCGCGCGCATATCCGGGATCATACAAAAAAGCGCACATGAAATATTCGGTAACATGGAAATTGCAGGAAATGCCCAGATCTGTCCTAGCTATACTTCTTACGGTTATCAAAAAGTAAGCTGCAACAAAGCTAAAGCCTTTAGTTTTTTCTATGAACTAGTTCAGTTCTGTCATTTTCAAATCCATCGATAACAATCTGTTGAATTTTATACCAAATACCGCCAAATTTTTGTTATTTTGACGTATCAAAATCAACTTAAAGAAAATTACAAATTCTTCTTACCTGTTCAACCCATACATTTGTCGTCATCACTTGATTTTTTAAATTCTGCAAATAAAAAATAAAAAATTAAAGATTTATATATATGATCGAAGAATATAACACGATAATAGTAATGTAAGTAAATCAAAGTTAGCGTTTCTGAACTTGTATTAATTGTATGTTTATTTTTAACGATTTATTATAATTTATACTTCTTCTTCAACTAATAAGAATTTCTGTACCCCAATTCTCGCCTTGAAGGGGACTCTACAATAGGAAGAGATTTGACATTGACGTTAACGCTAACTGTGACAGTAACTGTAACGCGTTGCGCACGCATGCATTGCCAATTGACGCTTATGAAGGTGCACCTTAAAGTGCAGTCAGAAAATATTTGACAGTTGGCAATGCATGCGCGCGCAACTATTGTAGAGCCACCTTGAGGAACCTTGCTCAGCGGTCCTCTCTGTTTATCTGGTACCTACTATCCGTTGATTAAATGTTTGTCCATCAACAAAAGTTTGAATAAATCATCCAAAAAAAATCGCCAATAAAAAATATGTAAGTCGCTGTAAACATATTTTAAATGTGAACATTTTCCTCATTCACGCTTTTTCGCACAAAAATTCGTTTAAACTATATGGCCAGAAAAACGTCAAAAAATATGGTTATCGGCCTGAATTTCACATCTATAAACTTTCATTTGCTGCACCTTTTTAAAATCTTATTTATGAAATTTTAAAATTAATGCATGAAATAATATAGAATAAAGTGCTGAAATAATTACATAATTAATTATTAACGATTATTTTTTCCGTACTGTGTTTTAGAGGTCGGAGACCGACAAGTGAAAGTGATCTTCTCGAAGTGATTTTTGTCAGTTAACCACAGATCCGAACGATTTCATCGCGCTAAAGCCAGGTCACTTCTTAGTCGGAGCTTCTTTTCACGCTATTCCTGAGGAATACTTGTCTGCTGTTAAATTAAACCGGCTGTCGCGTTATGAATAACGTATGAATATCCAACCTTTGGCAAAAATGGTCAACGGAATATGTAACTCAGTTGCAGCAACGTGGAAAGTGGCGTCAGATAAATAAAGATGAGATGTTAAAATTGGACGAAATAAAGATTTTGAAAGAAATGAATACACCACCATTGTCGTGGAAGTTGAAAAGAATCTAAATATTATGTACGGGCAATGATGGCCTTTTTAGGAAAGTAAGCATGCGAACTTTTCAATTAAATGCATTATACATAAAGGTCAATCAATTCATCTGAACACAAGAAATCTTTCTATTTTTGCACTACCTTTGCATTTTTATTATTTAAGAACATATAGACGAAAAATCAATTTTTGAAAATTTCAATTAACCATAACTATCTTATTTTTCAAAGAATTTTTTTTCTTTTTACAACAGCTTTAAATTTTAATCATTTGAGAATGTCACGATCTGATCATTTATTTTATAGGATCGTTGTTACTAGCAATCCCCCCTAATGAGGATTGTGTTATTAAAATAAACAGTAGAATATCAAAATCATACAAGATTTATTTAAGTAAACGAAATATAAAAGGGAATACAAGTAATGGATTTAATGAATAGTAAAACTTATGCTACCTTTCAAATAGAAAGAGCAAGAGAAAATTGTAAGGGATGTCGCTTGCGTCTCTATGAATTGGAGGACAACGGCAAGATTCACATGCAGACTGTGGCGTAACTACAGGGTGGCAAGTCGGCAAAATTCCACGGACCCCCAGCCGGAAGGGGCCCCCGGTCAGAGGAGAATCCCAACTTCTAACATTTATTATTTATCATACATGTTTAGTAAACAAAAGTTTTGTCTTTGATTTATTTTTGTTATCTACTCAGTTGCATAAACAAGTTAAAAAATGTTTTAAAAATTCAAAGAATTTGTAAAAAAAAAGTTACAACCCAGTTTTCGAAAGTATCCGACGCCACGCGTGTTGGTAATACCTCTGGTATTACTGTGGATGTTCGGGGAATTCCCGCTGTAAGTTTCGGTCAATAGTGCTTAAAAGTTTGCGTATACTCATCTACGCGTCCCGACAATTTGACGCTCACGGGGAATCCCCGATTCAAGTTTGTATATAAGAAAGAGTCCACTATTCTATTATTACGCAAGC
>JAUESI010020283.1:0-11522 GCA_032275145.1 Synergus laeviventris | reverse complement strand
ATTTTGAATTTTTTGTAACAAATTCGTTATCAGTACCCTTCATAATGCTTAAATACCAATTTTGGTACAAATCCAATAAAATTTAGACTTTTGTCCAACTATTTGTGACTTGTGGACCACTGTGCGGCGTCACACCGTTGTAAAAAGGCGGTGGACATCGTCAAACCGCCCATTGGCGGCGGATCCTGGGAGGAGCGGACAGAACGAAAAAAGGAAGAAGTGGAAAGACTGAATCGGTGCTTTGCTTGGGAATTAGCAAGAAAACTCAAAGAAAGTAGAGGAGAAAAAGAAAACAAGGAGTGGCCAGAGCCCGATTAGATTATATGCTGCCACGGGATGACATCAATCCCAGAGCAAAGGGCTAAAAACAAGGCCAAGGAGGAAGAAGAAAAACAAGATCTAGAA
Organism: Synergus laeviventris; assembly: GCA_032275145.1. Lineage (NCBI taxonomy): Eukaryota > Metazoa > Arthropoda > Insecta > Hymenoptera > Cynipidae > Synergus > Synergus laeviventris. The sequence goes on along the minus strand of JAUESI010020283.1, from coordinate 11,117 downwards.
AAAAGAATAATTGAAACAATAAAGAAATTAGAGAAAAGAGTACGAGGTTTGGAGACGGAGGAGGATAAAAGAAAAGAAAAAGAGAAGGAAGAGAAGAGACTTAAAGAAGAAAAACAAAGACAAAGAGAGAAGGAAGAAAGGGAAAGAGAAGAAGAAAGTTAAAAAAGACGCGACCTAGAAAGAAAAATAGAGAAAGATAAGAGGAAACAGAGGAAGGAAAAAGAACAAAGATTAATGAAAGAAAAATTCGAAGAGGAGTGGGAGAAACGAAGGGAGATAGCACAAAAGGAAAAACAGAAATGGGAGCAGATAGCAAGAGAAAGAATAGAACTTGAAAAAATATGGAAGGAACATCAAAAGGAAATAGCGGAAAGAAAACAACAGAAGAAAGAGGAAGAAAAAAGAATCAAGAAAGAAGAGATAAAAAGATTAGAGAAAATGCTGATAGAAAAGAAAAAGGAATTAACAGACATTGAAGAAGAGACAGAAACAGACGATTGAAACAACACAGGAACCAAAGGAATAAGTAAAATCACACAAAAAAATGAAATACGGACGAGGACAAAATTAAGAGAAAATAATGTTTAGTTGACCCAGACAGAATTGCTAAAAACGAAAGATTATATTTTTTTAAATTATTTTTATACATATACAATAATTATATTTTATATTAAAAACTTTTTTATATATATATAGGTTAAGTTGTACATATGTTCATTTCAAAATATACAAAAAAAAAAAAAAATGGAGAGGACAGATTTAAAGTAGTTAGTTACAAGAAACAGAAAAAGAATAAATGATAAGAAAAAAAAAGACGATTAAATAAAAAGATTAGAGAAAAGACATCATGTAGAAAAATTATAAAATTAAAAGAAAACATGAGAACTATAAAATATAAAGAAAATATTAAAAATAAGAGTGGTTACTCAATAAGATGGCATTTGTATTAAAAAAAAGATAAAAAGGAAAAGCCGTGAAAGAAAATAGGATAAGTTTTTGTTGCAGGAGCAGTAAAAGAAGAGGAAGCTATGACTTAATGGAAGAAAAGAAAATTTTTTTTATTATTTTTTTTTTGGTTTATATCGAGTCATGGGAGAAGAAAAATTTTTTTTTGTAATTGAGGAGGAGCGGGAGATGTGTGGATGAAAGGCAGCACAGGGTTGATGAAGGAGAGGGAGTCCTACACCCGAAATGTGGGTCCGACCACATATCCTCTTGGAGCAACCCACTGGCGGACCCACAACAAAGAACTGTTGGGGTTGAAACCCCAACCACTATGGAGGGGGGGGGGTTGTAACAGAGTTACAGCACCCTACCCTCAAATACCCTAGGGTCCTGAAGGACCCAACCCTGAGTGATGCCGGAACGGAGAGCGCAAGCGCAGCAGAAGCTAGCGGAGTACTCTCTTGTCTCCAGTCTCTCTCCGAACCTCATACAGTTCGCTCGGTTGCCACCTAATAAATTGTGCTCACCACCATTAACCCCAAAACGCCTCCGCCTTTCCCACTGGATTACCCAAGAACTCAACATCACCATCGCCGTCGCCCATTCCTCCGAGAGCAAGGTAGGCCGTTCTCCACATTTTCCTGCTTTGGTTGGAGAGCTTGGGGCTCTCCAACTTCAATAAAGACGCTTTTGTTTTAAGTTGCTGTAACTTATTGTTTGCGCCTTTCCCCGGTCCCCAATCAGTGGTTCCCTTAACTACCCTCCCTTACGAGTAGCACACCCGCTACATCTGGAAGAAGTTCCGAACGGAGTTGCCTCAGTTAACTTCACTGGTTATCCCACGTTGGATGGGAAGCTCTTAAATTCTCTCAGCAGAGTTACATGGGTTTGGAGATGCATCAGGGAAGGCAATAGGTGCCGTTCTCTATCTGCGAGTTACCTCAATAACGGGTGATGTCAAGGTAACCTTGGTGATGGCCAAGACGAAAGTGGCACGCAAGGGGGAGACTTCAATTCCTAGGTTGGAATTGTGCGCTGCCCTTCTACTGGTTCGAGCTACTGCTCATGTTCGAGCCGTGTTAGGGTAGCCTTTATCGGTCCCTTGTTTTCAGTGGTCAGATTCGGCCAACACGCTCGACTGGATTCGTGGCCACCCACTCGGATGGTTTACCTATGTTTCGAACCGTGTGGCGGAGATTCAGAGGACACTTCCTGAAGCCGTTTGGAGACATGTCCCAGGGGTGGACAATCCTGCAGATTGTGCGTCGAGGGGAATCACACCGTCGCAACTGAAGGATCATCGAATCTGGTGGCAGGAACGTCTCGACCCCTCTATCGATCGAGAGGAGCGACGGATCGTCGGAAATACGAGAGCGGAATTGAAACCAGCTTGGTGGTTTCTTACAAGGTTTTCCACTCTGACTTTTTTTTCAAGGTACCGGTAGTTTTGCCTTTTCGGACAAGAAATGATGGAGGTTTCTTATTTTCTAAGATCGGATTAATGTTCGCGCGTCAAGTTCAACGTTGTAAAGTGTTAGAGTTTTCTCTTCTATATGGTGAAATAAAAAGTGATTCTCTAGAACTGTGTTGTATTTGACTTTTCCTCAACGAAAGTGAACCCTCACTCAACTCAAATAATTCGTCCACCATCCAACAATTTTTAGTTCGCGAACTAGCTCGAACACTTTTAAAAGGTGTTTTTTCTGCTCATATAGACTATTTAAATTTTGTTCATTTTTGTTTATTTTTTCTTCATTTTTTGTTTCATTTACAGATCAAGCAGTTGATGGTGCAGTATTTTTACAATTGAATGAGGGAGACTTTAAAGATATGGGCTTGAAAATTGGTCCAAAAAGGAAGTTGGCAACTTTAATTCAAAACAAGAGAATAAAAGTAACAGTAAGTTTTTTTGCTTATATTTACATTTATGTATTGTGACGTGGTAGAATTACTACGTACACATTTCACCACTATAATAATTCAAATCATGAAAATGCCCAACTCACAGCACAGAGCCATGGCTGTCTGCGTACAGTCAGTCAGCTGGTTGTAGGCATCTGTGCTTTTGGGGCAATCAGCTAAACATCGACAAGCGTCCACAGATGACACAATTAATATTAAACAAATTTACATTGATCTGTTTCATGTAAATTCTGAGTCATAAGGCTCAGAACAACCACACACACACACACACATCACTCACAAACACTCGTCGCAGGTTCAAGAGGATCCTGGTCCGGTGCATGGATGAGATTCCCGTGCACATGCTGACCAGGAAGATGGCAGTCGACAGTACGTGTCCGAGGATGGGTGGTGTCAACAGCAGAGGAACGGAATTTAGTACACCGGGTGCCACCTATGGGCCGGAATAAGATTCCGCGACGGCTAGTCGTCGGACTATTATCCGTAGAGATAATTTAGTTATAAGACTGAATACTAAGTATCGCGGCGCTAGTAGTTTCCCGTTTATGCGAGGAGGCCGGAAGAGAGGCACTGCTTTCTTACGCCTGGCACTGCTCTTCTTACGCCTGTCACTTCGTCGTCTTCTTCTGCTTCGTTGTGGCACTGTGTTGTTACGCTTTAGCACGCTTTTTTGCTGTCACCTGTGTTGTACGCTTATCACCATTCTTGTTCTGTTGCTGTGGGTCCGGCAATTTGACAGTTTAAAGTACAATTAATGGAAAACAGGAGAGGAAACTTCAGGGGCCGTAGGCGAATCGGCCGTAGCAGGATCGCTGCAGGTAATCCAGTGTCTCTCTTTCCCTCTTTCAGTGAAAACGTTGCAAATATTTAAAAGCTCACGAAGGGACGCATCCATGCGTCAGATAAAGTTATATAATTTAGAATAATTTATTAATGCCGGTCCTTGACCGACAATCCTTTTACACGGATTGAAACGGCTTCCTTTTTGATCAAATCTTTAACCTAGTGGGTTCCCGCACCATTGCTTATGAGGTACGTGTCATAGGCGTACTGATTTAAAAATCTGACCAGGCGTACCTTTATTTTAATGTACCAAGCGTATCTATTGCATTACATTATATTCAAATATTTCAGTATAAATTAATAATTGTTTTGGCTGTAAGCCATAACGCTAGAATCTGAGATTCGTAAATAATCGCGCTTAGTAAACTAATTCAACATGTCATTTTTTTGTAAATAAAAGCTAAATTAAATGTTTTGAATTTTCTAGAATAAACAATTTTGGTAATTTCCCCTTACCCGCCCCTCTCCGCGGACATACTGAAGCTAGCCGAGCCGGGAAAATATTAATTAAATAAATTTTGCTTGTTTTCTTTCAAAACAAGCTGGCGCCCAAGGCTTAAAAAGTTGTTTGAATAAATAAAATTAATCCGTAAAATTAAAACTAAATAACCTATCAAAATTAATTAAAGGTTATAAAATGGCGCCCTGCCTAAAGGGCCAAGGGAAATACCAAAATTGAAAATAATAGGTAATAAGCTGGTCAGATTTGTAAATCGTTTAAATAATTGAAAAGATTCAAGCGAGTTTTGTTTTATGGTACTCAATGTAAATTTTCAGATTACAAAGGAACACACTGGCCGATCGTAAATGATAAATAAAGTTTATTTACGATCCATAAATAGATTGCTCAGTGAAGCAAAATATAATACGAATATAATAAATGAGAAATAATTATTTCACTTTAGAAAGAAAGTTAAATGATTATTTGGAAATCAACACATGTTATTTCTATAAATTTCAGATGGATTTAGGGTCCACGAATAATTGAGCTAGTTACAAAATAATTTTGAGAAAAATTATTAAATTTTGTTGTTCTGTATTGGAGCACAATGGAATAAATCAGAAATATTATTCCATAATAAGCAGAGTGGAAAATATTGTGAGGACGAATATTGAAGACTGAAGTGATTCAGCCGACTCTAAATTAAAAGCTTTAATGATAGTATCCAAATAATAGAGTGATTCGGAAAATTGAAATAATTATCCGAAGAATAATTGCTTGGAGACTTCGAAACCAAAATTTATTGAAATTAATAAAGGTTAATACTTCCGAGGTTGAAAACTTATTTAAATGAATAAAAGGGTTCAATTTCGGATTTAAAAATTAAGTAAAAGAATAAAAGGTTCAAAACGAAATAATTAAATTTATTTAATGGAAGTAAAAGGTTAAAACCTCTACATTACAATTTAGTTAAACAAATAGAATGTTTCGAATAACTTTGCAAAATAAACTATTTTTACAAAGGAAAAGTAGTTCGAAAAATTACAAATAGTGACTACTTCAATGAACAAAGGTTTCGAGGACTTCAAATTCAAATTTCATGTCAATAAATAAACTAATTTGGAAAAATAATCCATAATTACGAACATTCGAATAAGGAATTCAAATTAGATTAAAAACACTTAAGTGAGAAAATTGTTGAATAACAACAATGATAATAAAAACTTTTTTTTAATTCAGAGATTATTCGGAAAAACTATATCCGATCTGAAGTTGAAAACAACTCATATTTAGATTGACTCAATCGGTTTTCATAGCCTATTGGTTATTATCCTCACATTAATAAGATTAAGCTGGACTCACAATTTTCGGTAGGATTTTATTGTTCTGTACTATAATATTACTCATTTATGAATTATAATCAAATCTAAAATGTTATTGTTGCAATATAAGTAAATATAGCTTATTGATGTGTATGAGTGATCATCACTGTATAGATAGTATTTACAAGCGGAACATTGAGGAATCGAAAGAGTCACTCAAGAGAGTCGAGTGAGTCAAGACACTCAGTGCTTTTGCTTCTAAGTATGTACCATAGTAAGCGTTATAATAAACTATATTAATAAAATAATTAAAGTAGTTGATTCTACACCTCTTTAATTCAACAGTTATACAAATATTTGATTTTCCAGGAATTACGTTCTATTAAAGAAATCCTTTGGAAAATTATTCAAGGTCAAGAGTACACTTTCTTATTTTATTTATCCACCTGATGATGCAAAGTGGGCTTTGGCGAAATCTATCGTAACGGAAGTTCCAATCTTGAAGGACAAATCAGTGAATATGGATGTGTACGTTTGATTATTTTAAAATTTTTAATGGGTACTCATATGCTAGTTTCTTTTATAAAACGTTATTCGATTCTTAACTGTTCGTTCTAATTCCAGGAGCACTATTTCGATAGAAAAACCAGGACTGGTTTTGTTACGTCGTGACAATTTATTTATAGTTTGTCTAGAATTTATTTAACGATCAATAGTGTCTGTATAAATATATTTATATTTTCTATCACATTGTATATTGCCTTCCCAGCCTTCTAACATCTTTCTCACGCTGAACCTACTACAGAAAGTTTATCACCAGACAAATTTGTACTTCCGAAAGGCTTAAGGCAAGGGCCATTCTCGTACTTTATAGTTATACCTGTTATACATTCAATTACGCGTCTGGGTCCAGCTTAGGACGCACTAGAATTTATGATTTTATAGTTATCCTCTAGACAATCCAGCATTTACTAGTCTGAGACACTTTAATGACCTTATTACTTTATAGATAAATCCACAGGTCTTAACCATACCTGTGTCAGGTCTGAGAAAATTCTCTAAAGTGTAGCGTCAGAAAGGGAGAATACTCAATACCGCCTTCACAATATTTGTAACCAATAAGAGTTAGTTACTACCCTCTTCAATTTTGTGTAAAGCATCCTATGGCACCATCAATGTTTTCCCTAAACTAGCAAGAAGGGAGAATAATAACTTGGACCCTCAACAAGAACTCTCGACTTCGTCTCGAGCCTATGTTTATAAATACTATTCCTTGTCCGATCTCGTCGTTATAAATTTCCTTGTATAATTCTGGTTCGGTTTCAAATAAAATATATATCATATCTCACCAGCAGTGTTAATAATTATTATTTCACGCCACAAAACATTGGTCCTTCAAGCCAGATTGCCTTACTTCGCACGATAAATTTACCGCCGTGTGTGTAAAGCAGTGCCTCCGTTGTGCATCACATCAGTACAGTGCAACAAAGTTCAAGCAGTCGTGCATCAATCGTTTTTTATACCTCAAGAACAAACAATAATTCAAGAGTGTTAACGAGTGTGCGAAACTATGTGCAGTGCTATAACGGATTATAAACCAGTGCCAGTGAAAAGGAAATTGGACGAGCAATCCACGGACATATCAAAGTTCTGATCCAGGCAACAATATCCTGGAACTATAGACAGTTTCAAAAAAAGACAATTTCTGGTGATCCAGGCAATAATATCCTGGAACTATAGACAATTTAAAGAAACACAATTTCTCGTGATTCAGGCAACAATATCCTGAAACAATTCAACTCAAGAGATCATCAACAAGATCGTTTTAATAACACAAAAAAATTAAAATGCCGACCAATGAAACTAAAAAATCGACTAACGAAGCTCGAACCACCGAGTTGAAACATGATCGCGGATCAATCAAGCGCAAATTAACTACCTTTAAGAAGGTTTTAAACGATTTTGAGTCCAACCCAAATGCCATTTTTGAAATTTTAGATCTCGAGGGTAGATTTTAAAACATGCGCCTTTATGGGACGCTTTTGAGAAAATGCAAAACGAGTTAGAGTCGCTGGCAGAATCCGAAGATGCGTTAGATGCTCATGCAATTGAAAGGGAATATTTTAAGAATAGGTTTTTTACTCTTAACGGAAGAGCGAAACTAATTTTTAAAAAACAAGAGCTCGCGACATCAAATTCAAGAATAATTCAATTGAGCAACGAATTAATTTGATATACGCCCAGGCGCATCGCTGGCTGCCTATCGTTTTCCTATCGTATTTCTTCTCGTCACTAGGATCTTATTATTCATAGCAAGCCCCTCGGGAGGCCTTAAGTCATATTTTAGCGGCTGACCGCATACAGTAGCTTCAGCACGATTATTTTTGGCGCGTCGCACAGACCTGTTGTCCGACGCCATCAACGCTTGTATTCACTTGTATTAAAGATTTAATATACTCTGGATTATTAAAAAAATGGTGAGTCTTGATATTTTCTTGCATTAAAAAAAATTAAAAACCATTAAGATAAAGCCTGATATCCACAAGAGAGCTACAGTCACTTTGTTCCTCACTTGGATTCACTCCAACCCACGACATCAGGAATCTTTTACGGCACGCTTCCCCTGGAGAGAGGAGAAACAACAGACAAAAACGCAACCTCCGTCGCACCACTACTCACATGGCGAAATCGGGACTGTCGTAGAAGGGGTCCAAAATTTTGACTCCAGTAATCGAGAAAATAGAGAAAATGTCAATACCCGTACTAGTTCATTCAATTTACAGAAAACAGGTTCTTTGGGTCACGCAGGTCATTTTCTTCTAGATCCCAATCTCCCTAAGCTCACACTGCCGTCCTTTTCAGGAACTTTCGATACGTGACTGGGATTTCGAGACACGTTTAATTCCATGGTACATACCAATGATCAAGTGCCACCCATATTTAAATTCCATTATCTGAGATCGTGTGTCACAGGTGATGCTGCTGAAGTTATAGGGTCATTAGAATTATGAAATTGCTTGTAATGTATTGACCGATCGCTACAACAATCGCCAATTTATCGCGGAAAGCCATGTAAAGGCCCTATTTAATATTCCATGTGTATCAAGGGAATTTTCTATTCGCGCTTTGTTAGACAAACTACAAAAACATGTCAGAGCCTTACGCGCTCTTAAAATACCAGTCGATTACTGGGATTTAGTGCCCATTCACATTGTGAAAGAAAAGCTTCCAAATAACCTACGCGAAAAATGGGAGAATTCTATAGGAATAAACAAAATACCTACCACTAAGGATTTGACAAACTTTTTAGAGAGCCAGTTGAAATTCGAAATTACTCGGTCCTCTCAAATACAAAAAACGACTGTCTCTCAAGCAAAATATAACTCAAATAAGGGTCAAAGATTCAACGATAGACCAGCAGCGTCAGGTCAAGGTTTATATCCACCACGAGCTTTCGTATCTACTATACCCGTTAAAACACATGACATAAAAAATGGACAGTTTCAACGATCATGACCCGTCTATAAAGAGGAACATTCAAATTATGCATGTCATACATTTTTAGCATTGTGTCCTCAAGAACGGCTCACTGAAGCAAAAAATCTTGCACTCGGCATTAATTTTTTGCGCGAGAATCATCGTCTCACTGAGTGTCGTTCAGGAGGATGCCGCCAATGTCAAAAACGACACAATTCTCTTCTGCATTTTGAACCGCAACCTAAACAGGGTTCAGCTCAGGCATCCTCCGCGTCTGCGTTCGCGCCCGCGGCTCTTTCAAGACAATATCACTTGAAGGTCCCTTCTGAAGTCTATTCAGCTACCGCTATCATTGACGTTCTCAATAGTCAAGGTAGCTACAAACCTTGTCGCATCATGCTAGACGGGGGAGCTCAATCGTGCGCTATTACAAATCAATGCGCGTTGCGACTTGGTCTGCAAAAGAAACCATTTGACATATCTCACCAGGAGTGTTAATAATTATTATTTCACGCCACAAAACAGGTTTTATTGAAAACCGATCGGTCAATTCTCGAAAAAATTTACCAGATAATGAAAAAAAGTATCGCAAACCGAAAAAAACAAATAGCCCTACTAGAACTTCTTCACGGACTGATGGTCAACTTATCTCAGCTGAAGATTTGCAAAAGAAGGTAAAACTAATTTACTATATATTTTTTAATATGCGTATAGCAATTTATATATCTAACAAAATCTGTATGTTTTATATAGATTTCGACTATGAAATTAGCTTTGCCAAGAGATCAGAAGACAAAGAAAATCATAGCAGATTATTTAATGGAAACATTAAATAATAGACGATGCTGGATTGAAGAAAACGGACCTTCAATAACAGAAATTCTTTCTATGTATCCTCGGCTGCTGGATTTTGATGGTTAAATGGTGAGTTGTAATTATGATTATCTAGACGTAGACAGCTAGATGTATCGCTGGATTTCCAAGAAAATATAGTTGTTGTACCTACATTTATAGCTTTAATTTTAATTTAGTTTAATTTAATTTGCCACCTGGAAATTATTTAGGTAAATTAACTAGATAATTTCTAGATAGGAAATTTTCGCTAAAACAGCTAGATATTTAAGAACCGTAGCTAGAAATTAGGGTAACACAGCTATATTTTCTTAAAATAACAAAATCCAAGGATACGTCTTGCTGGGCCAGCTAAACCATTTTTTTTCAGTGAATAAAATATAGATATTTAATGTAACTGTTATTTTCTTTTATTTTTAGTCTATTGCAGGAACAAATTTTCAAGAATTTGATCAAGAAGCCGGAAACCGTCATCGGCCAAAATTTGCTGGTATACCAAATCCTGATCATCTCCTTTTATTACCAGAAGGGTCTAATATTGAAAACTTTTTACAGGATTTTAAATATAAAAAAAAATATTCTATAAAACCTTTTCTAATATGTATAAATAGTCAAGCCAAAGACGCTTATTTTATCCATGCAGATGGTCACACAGTGCAAATTGATAAAAATTGTGACCCCATCAATGCCTTTGACATGCTTTTCAAATTTCACTTTGTCTTCAATGTGCACTATGCAAGCTCTTTAACTTATTTTTATAACTTTATAGAGTTTTATTTATATAAAACAACGAAAACTGCCTTGAATTCCATAAGATATTTGTATATTACTCCCGAGTAAAAATATTTCTTCTCAAGACCGACTTAAATTGCCCCTAATCAAGACCTTTCCAAGATCATATTTGCCTGTGGTTTTCATGTCTTGTAGGTGAGACTGAGCAAGACATAATCGAGTCAAAAATTGTATGGGTTTATGACTTGAAAGCCATAAAGGGATTGAAGAGCATGATGTCATAGCTCCATTGGTAAAAAAGATAAATCGTGGAGAAACCTTTTTTACCGACCGTTGGCGAAACTCCCTACAATTGGCCAATAAATTGGCCCTGTGTAGGGTCCATATACGACCCCTGTAAGCCCTACACGGAAAAAATTAGTTGTTGACATTTTACTTGACTGAGTCAATGAAATTTCATTAACCAAAATTTAGAAAATTCTGCGGCGGCCGTGATTTGATCTGCCTACAAACGCATCTAACGCAACTTATCTCTAACAACTAAACCCCACGGCTAACCTAGCACATAAAATATGTTGCAA
>JAUESI010020282.1:0-11530 GCA_032275145.1 Synergus laeviventris | reverse complement strand
ACTATTCGGATCCTCATCGAAGAACTTTCTTAACCTAGTAGGTAAAAAAGTCTGGAACTCCTGATTCAATTCAGCGATGATCTTGACTCCATTTCTTGTCTGTACCTTTCGCAGCTTTGATACGTTATAAAGACCCTCTGGAATAAGTTATACAAACGACTTGGTTGGTGGAAATGTCTCCGTACGTCCAACAGCGTTAATCAGGCCCAAATCCATTTTTTTCCTCTTACAATACTGCTTTCAAGCTACTCTGCTACTACATCTGCTTTTAGGATACTCTGCAAATCAAGTAGATACGGGGGTGGTTTATTAACAAATTCAGTAAGCAGGGGTGGTGAAGTGGGAGGCTTACTAGCAAATCCAGCAGGCGAGGAAGGATACCGCTCACTAGCAATTCCAGTAGGCAGGTGGGTGGTAAAGTGGGAGGCGTACTAGCAAATCCAGCAGGCAAAGAAAGATACCGCTCACTAGCAATTCCAGTAGGCAGGTGGCTGGTAAATTGGGAGGCTTATTAGTAAATCCAGTAGGCGAGGAAGGGTAGGAAAGTGGGATGAGGTTTACTTACAAATCGAGAAGTTACGCACGCATACGCGGGATTGTAAATAAAAAAGAAAAGCATGTATGAAATACGCGGGAACTGAAAAATCACGGGAAAGTAAAAAAAAAAATGGCTAGAACGTCCATAGGTGAACTACCAAGTCAGTCAGTCGGTATGGTAAGTAACCACCAAGCTTGAGAAAACTGCATTACCAACTTAGGGTAATAGATCGACGATCAATCTGAACTACCAAGTCAGTTCGTAAATGCATGTATAAAATTAATAATTATGCAATAGTCACGTTGAAGTGACAATAGAATAGAATTTTAAAAAGGATTAAATATACAGATTTCCCTACTACACATGCTGCTGGTCCCCGCTTCACAACCTGCGCGCGCATACGCTGAAACGTAAACAGCGGTTGGGAAATTCTAACGCATTTTAACAGAACTACCAATTCAGTCAGTCGGTATGGTAAGTAACCATCAAACTTGAGAAAACTGCTTTACCGGCGATCAATGATGGCGCGGTAGGTAAGTGACCCGCAATTTAGCAGAAATTGAACCAACTTGACGGATAAGTGTTCCAGAACCCCCCTAGTTATACTACTAATAAAAATGGCAGACACAGGGCAAAATGATAAAATCAATGAAATTAAGAAAGAAGAAAAAGAAGTAAATACTCAAGATATTAATAATACTGAAAATAAAATGATAGATATTTTTACGTCTGCCCAGTGCTGGTATAAGTTCGTTCCTTATGGAACCAACGATGATTGGGCAGGAATTTGTTGTTTGTTGCCGTCTTACGTCGATATGAAAATCGACTACCGCGAAAGAAACTGAAATTTGAATTAAATTCTGGAATGGTAATTAATGAAATAATGCACTTTATTAAAGATCACTTTAGCTTTAATCACACAATTCACATTTATTATCATTATTACAAAATTGTTTAAGAGTTGAGAAACGAGTCTAAGTCTAAATGGTTTTAACGTCGACGATAAACTAAACTTATACTTTTGCTATGAGAGCTGCTTGCACTGGGCCCGTCGTCGGGCCAGCTCAAGATGAGGGCGGTGGGCCTAGACTTTAGAAAAGTTGCACGACGTAACACCTTTCCCCCTAATTTAAAAAGTTTTTTGTATGTAAAAGAACTTTTAAAATAAAATAATAGATTTTCTATAATTACATATAGAATTTTTAATAATTGATTACAACTTCTTAATTAATCAATTGCTTGACGGTCGCGAAAGGCACTTGAATTTGCTTAAGTGCTTGGGCCTCACGCCGCTTAACAACCCCGTCTTAAGCCGCAAGGCTCAAGGGAAACCCACAAAAACCCAAGAGCAGGTTGCAACCCTTTACCAATTTTATGCCAATGTATAAAATTCATACCTATTTATAGGCGTCGAAGCTGAATATCAAACATTTATTTAACTTTAGGATCTTATACATGGAGTACACATTAATTACATTTGACTTAATAATTAGCGCTGAAGATTCGCGTATTATTTATATAAAAATATTCTTAAATTCCTTTATAATACGCATTTTTTTAAATTTCAGGCTGGTGTGAGACGAACGAGAGAGGGCAAAATAATCAGCAAACTTAATTGCAAAACGGTTGGTTCCTAATGATATAATTAATTTTTAATTTAATAAAAGAAATTATAGTACTTTACTTTATGCTTATTTATTATTATGAAAATAAAGTTTCTTTGTTTATTTAGGCTTTTATCAATCCTTCCCCCCTTTAGAATGGGCAAAATAATTAATTATTTTTCCCATTTTTCGAATCATTCGCCCACAGGATGTGCTGCCAATCTTAACTTATCTATAAGTGAACGATTTTTGTCTTAGTGGGTCCTATTCTAATTTGAGCATTTCGGGTTCCTAATAGTTTTTCGAAAATGTAGGGGTTATCATAAAAAGGATCAAATTTCTTATCCTGTCTATTTGCCCTTCTTAAATAAACTAGGGCTCCTTCTTTAAAGTGCTTAGGGTTTGATTTTTCCTCATATTTTTTCTTCGATTTTTCTTTAGCTACTATTAATCGTCCATTGGCCTTAGATTGGATGTTGTTTAGCTTGAGGAAAAGTTCTTTTAAATAATCTAGATATGTTTTTTCAGGGGCCTTTCCATCGAAACTTGATGGGAAGACGGCATCTCTGCCGAAAACCAGAGTGCATAGGACGAAACCCGTAGTTTCGTGAACCGCGGTGTTGTATGAAAAAACTGCGAATCTTAGCCATTCATCCCAAATGTGAGGTCCTTCAAAATGCCGTAAATACTCAATTAGGGTGTGATGGCTGCACTCTAGAGAGCCAAGACTTTGGGGATGATAAGCTGCCGATTGGATCTTTTTTATTTTGAAGATTTTGCAAAAAACTTCGATAACTCTACTAGTTAAATTCTTGCCTTGATCTGTGTGAATCTCACGAGGACAACCATATCTGGAAATAAAATTCTCAACTATTGCCTGAACAATAGTTGCCGAATCTATCATTTTTAGAGGAATTGTATCCGAATATTTTGTAAATACGCACTGGATGGTTAAAATATACTTATTTCCTCGTGGTGTAGTTGGAAGTGGACCTGCTACATCTATTTGTATTTTTCCTAACATTCTTTGGGTGTATCGGTAATTATCACTGGCATACGCGTTCCCTTTCTAATCACCTTGTTTCTCATACAGGTAGTGCAACCTTTTAAAACCCTTTCTACATCGAATGTCATATTTTCCCAATAATACAAAGGTCGCAAACGCCAATAAGTCTTGGAAATACCTTTATGATCTCCAATTGTTGATTCATGAAATTCTTTAATTATTTTATTCCTTTTATGCAGAGGTGGATGAATAATTTCGCCAGAGTAAATGACTATGTGAAGTGCAGAGTCTTGGAACAGTCATGAAATACATTCCATTTTATTCCCTTTATTCGATATTTTGACACTTTTAATATCCAAAGATTCCATAGCCTTTCTTATGGCCAGCATGTTACTCGAAACAGAGTTTAAAAAAATTCTATCATCCTTTTTGTCTTTGACGATGATACTGAAGATGTATCTGTTTTTCCGTGAGTAGACTACAGTATCGCCCACTTTGTGTTTTTCTTTTGCTATACTTTGAGGTTGGAATATATCATTGCTTATCAATTCTTTATTTATTTCGGATTCCAATGAGCCATCAGAAGAAACAAAATGAGCAATGTTTCCGTTTCCTATAGCTATCTTATCTTTGCTATGTGACAGGCAAGTATTGCTTATCTTCAATACTGGAGCGGTTTCTATTATCTTGGTAGGTCTTTCACCTGGACCTGAGATCACCCCTTCACCGGCATCCTCATGTAGTCGCACAATGAGGGAATCATTTGAGATGAACTCTTGACTTTTTGCCCCATCCAAAGTCAGAGGTGCGATGTACTTGAGCTGTTTTAGGCGCGTGTTATTTAGCAAGGCCGAAGAGACGCACTCAGCTGATTTCGAAAATAGTAATAGGAATAATAGTAGAATTCCAAATAGAGAACCTAATACAATACCTAGAGAAAATACAAAACACAATTTCAAATAATTTCAGGGTGGCCGTTAAAATTTAGAAATAATATCGAGGATGGTCCTACATATTTTCTGAAAAATTTGCTTAGATTCAGAAGAGGCTATAAAATTAATGATTTTGACATTTTGGAAAATCTTGACGCAGTTTTGATGGGATTTTTGGCACAGGCAGAGAACCTCAAGAGGAGATTATTAGGGGCGAAAAATAACTTCACAAAAATTAAATATTCGCCAGAACATCTAGAAATATACGATAACAAAACGGACGAGACAAGGTTCCACCTAAGTACAGAATTTAAATATCATAGTTTTGGAGGCTTAGTCGATACCGGTGCGACACACTCATATTTGGATGAGAAATTAATTAAAATAATAAAAGAAACAGGAACGAAAATAGAAAGTCCAACTAATAGAACACTGATTGTAGCTAATGGACAGAAACTGGACATAATGGGACAAGTTAAAATACCTATTAGGATAGGACATATAAATTAAAAAATTCTATTTAGATCAGTGCCACGATTAAAAAATTAAGAGACATTAGGTACCGACACGATCAAGGATATTGGACTAAAAATAAACTATAAAAAATTAATTTGGTGTTCACCAGGAACACCACAAATTAAATACTCAATTAGGACAAAACTAGAAAATAATGAGTTTGTTGACATCAGCACCTATTTTGCCATGTCCTAATTTTAAAACTCCATTTCAACTCGAAACAGATACGAGTAGTGCAGGTTTCGGAGCAGTTTTAACTCAAGAAAAGAGGGAAAATGAAGGGGAAAATAAACTCATCGCTTATTCCAGTAGAGCTCTAGATAGTGCAGAGAAAAAATATATAGGTTTAATTATAAAAAGAATAGTGACGATAATTGGTATAACAGTAAAAGTGAACATGTAAAAAACAATCTTAAAGATAACACATATTGGAGGATTAGGAATAACCAATTATATTTTTGCAGACCCAACCCACTAAACTCAAAATTACTGGTAGAATCAAATACATGGAAGCTAACAATTCCAAGAAATTTACCATAAAAGAACAAGTATTGTTAGAAAACCATGACAGTAAGCAATCAGGACACTTAGGGCTGGAGAAAACATACGCGAAGTTATCAGAAAATTAGTTTTGGCCAGGGATGCAATTTGGCATATTAAAATACGTAAAAAAATGCGACATTTGTCAAAGGATAAAATCCCAAATTAATAATCAGCTAGGTTTCATGGGAAAACGCATAATTGAAGAACCATGGACGCTGGTAGCTTCAGATATGTGGGCCCTGTTTTCTTCAGTTAGGAACGGGGTTAATACAAAATAAAAGTGAACACAAAATTTTGTGAGATTAAAATAAATGGATAAAAGTATTTATTGTAATTTCTCTTGTACAAAAATAGCTATCGCTCGAAATGCACTCGGCTGAGACGAAGATGAGACTGCCTGAGTTTTCACACCCAGGCTTACAAGATACCTCGCAAAAAGGCATTAATTTGATCATTACAATATTTTTAGGGTTTTTTCCAGGACGCAGATGTTGTTGGGCTTTGTGGACCGTTTACAATAAAGTTGTAAAAAACCATATAACGGTTTCGCGCCTGTTAACCATCGGTCATTAAGGATCGTGCCTACTTTAATATAGACTCGTTGACCCTGTCATAAAAGATCTTAAAGAAGGAGTACGTCTAAGAGTAATCTTTAAAAATATACATTTTATTGTCATCCTCGGCAATATCGTTCCTTGCACGTAGAGAAGTAAAATTTGCTGCTGTAAATATTACTATTTTCTCTCAATTTCACAGGCCCCTTACCCTGACTCAAGTCAAGAAATCAGTATATTGTAGTTTTTATAGATATATTTACTAAATGAGTTGAGAGAATATCGTAGATTGCTTTGTCCGAAAATTCATTAAGATGGATGTAATAATTATTGAGTTGGAATCATTACACGCTGCTATTTCTCGTCCTGAAATTAATTATAAAAAACTCGCATTAGACAAACGCAATGAAACCACTATTAAAGGTTGTTTAAATTTGGTAGAACAGAAATGGCGACATATAGTAGAGCTCGATCTAAAGGCAACATTAATACACTCTGTGGAGGATAGAAAGCAAATCGATTATTTTTCTAAAAAGCAATTTTTAGAACTTGAAACAACTTATCTATCTGCAATAGATTTTTTGAATAACAGTTTACATCAGTTTACTTCAAACGTTAATGATTCTGATGAAACTCCTCTTCGAGAAAATACTTGTCGACAAAAACATTCGATTCCAAGATTACCTCAGATTACATTGCCGACATTTTCAGGGAATTATATTGAGTGGGAAAATTTTAGAGATCTTTTCATGGCACTTATTATACACAATGATTCATTGTCGAATGCCTCTCGTTTACACTATTTAAAGACATCTTTAACTGGCGAGGTTGCTCACATAATAAGGCATGTCACTTTAACTGAGGCAAATTTCGAATCTGCCTGGAATCTGATAAAAAAGCGATTTGAGAATAAGCGAGCCCTAATTAATGCGCATTTACAAACAATGGTATCAATTCCTAATGTTTCGGTCGGCTTAATTCTAGATTTAAAATTATTGAGAGATAACACGAATGCAGCGTTGACCGCTTTAAAAAAATTTGAATCGACCAACTGAGCATTGGGATGATATTGTCGTTTTCCAGACAGAGCGTAAGTTGGATTCAGTTTCTCTTAAAGAATGGGAGACGCACTTAGGCGCTGAAGATGATTATCCCACTTTTGAAAAATTAAATGAATTTTTAAACTTACATATTCGCACACTTGAAGCGATTCCAAATTCGGGGGCGGGATCTTTGGATAAAAACAAAAAAATTAAAGTTAATTCTTCACAAAGCCACACTGCCTCAGCCAAATCAAAATGTCTTTATTGTAGAGAAAATCATTCAGTTTTTAAGTGTAAAGAATTTAGACCATTAACTACAGACAAGCGAAGAAAATTTGTAATACTAAAACGTGCATGCTTCAATTGTTTGTCACCTGGCCATAGTCCTCAGCAATGTTCTAGTAAAACTTGTATGAAATGTCAACGGAAACGTAATACTCTTTTACACTGGGATAATTGCAATCCTACTAATAACTCAGTAGTTCCCACTCAGGATGGAGATCTATCGATTTTTAACTCTAATGAAAATCAAAATTCGTCTGCCTCACAACCAAGTACAAGTTTTAAAATAAACAATAAAAGGGCTGATGGATTGAAGGGAGCGCACCATCTTATTCAGGATACTGAATCAGTTTGCATGCTGAGTGATTATGATGCGAATCCACGTTCTACCTTACTAGCCACAGCAGTAATCGAATTAGAATCAGATAACGGTAGACGTGAAAGTTTTAGAGTACTAATGGATCCAGGATCCGAATGCAGTTTCCTCTCCGAAAGAGTTTTCAGAATATTGCGTCCAACTTATCAGAGAGTTAATACTCAAATATATGGCATGGGAGGAGAATCAGTCGGTGTCGCTAAAAGTTTGACACAAGTATGGCTACGTACTAAGGAGTCTAAGCAGACCCTTATTTCTTTAAAAGCCCTAGTTTTGTTTAATTTGACATTTTACATCCCTCCCAAATTAACAAATCAGGTAAATTTAAGGCAATTCAAAGATCTCAGATTAGCAGATCCAGATCTGTTAAAATATGCTTAAAATAGCATTTTTGGGTGGATACTATCAGGACCTATTCAACGGTCCGTAAAAGGTCGTTCTATCTCAGCCTTTCATTGTTCGGCTGCAGAAATTCATGATGAATTGTCACGTTTCTGGGAGTTAGAAGAACCTCCCTCCTCATCGTCTTTAACAGAGGACGAAATTCGCTGTGAGGAACATTTCAATAAACGCTGTACGCGTTTACCCTCCGGCCGATACATGATAAGGTTGCCTTTTCGAGATGGTCCTCCCATCGCGATAGGTAATTCCTTTGGAAAAGCTAAGAACATTCTAGAAAAAATTCTAACCAATTTAAAAACTAAACCTGAAATTCAGACAGAATACTTTAATAATAATAATAATAATAATAATAATATTAATACTTTAATTTAATACTTTAATCAGAGTTTAAAGAGTTAAACCATATGGAATTGGTTGAAAATTCCAATAAGTCTGATTCTTCTCAGATAATATATCTTCCACATCATCCAATTATACGAGAAGGTAGTTCCACTACTCATTTACGAGTAGTATTCAACGCTTCAAGTCTCAGTCCTAATGGAACATCACTTAATTCGCATCTACTTATAGGTCCGAAGTTATTAACAGATTTGATTTCTATAATTTTGGGCTGGCGAATGCCACAGTTTGTTTTCTCAGCCGACATTGAAAAAATGTTCCGGCAGATCAAAGTTGATCCACGTGACCGTGACTATCAACGTATCTTGGTTAAAGTTAGATTCAGAAAGTTGGCCTAATGGTATACCCGAACTTCCAGAAGGTATAGATATAGAAAAGGTGTGTCCACTCAAAGCTCAATTTTCGCATCAGGTAAATGAAGAAAATAGTCTTCTAAATAGTAATTAATTCGAGTTCTTGGCCTAAGTTGCTAAGAGTAACGGCGTTCTGTTTCCGTTTCATCAATACTTCTCGTAAAAGGAAAATTACTCAGTCGCTCTTACTCAACACTTCCAAATTAACAGAGGCTTTACTATTTTGGATACGTTATGTAGAAAGTATTGCTTTCTCAAGCGAAATTCGAGTTTTAGGTGAGAAAAAACCTCTTTCGGCTAAATCTCCATTAATAAAATTTAATCCATTCTTGGATGTTAACGGAATTCTTCGCTTGGGAGGCCGTTTACAGAACGCTCCAATTAGTTATGACGAGAAACATCCGAAAATACTTCCTAATGCACATCATGTTTCTGAACTAATTGCGCGACATGCTCACTTAAGGTCAATGCATGGTGGTAACCAATTGACGTTATATACGCTGCGTCAAGGATTTTGGATTATCGGAGGTCGGAATCTTTTTAAAAGTATCATTCGTCACTGTGTGATTTGTGTTCGTGAGCGTTTCGCTACCGATGAACAATTAATGGGCACTTTACCCGAATTCAGAACAATAAGGTAAGACCCTTTACTCATACAGGAGTAGATTATACGGGTCCCTGACAGATTCGTTTTGGTCCAGGTAGAGGTAGAAACAGTTACAAGGGTTATGTCGCTCTCTTCGTCTGCTGCGTTACCAGAGCGATCCATCTCGAATTGGTCTCAGATTATTCTTCACAGGGTTTTTTGGCTGCTTATCAATGTTTCATGTCACGACGAGGTACGCCTGATCACCTTTACAGTGATAACGGGACAACTTTACAAGGTGCTGATCGAGAGCTAAAACATAACCTAGAACAGTTTCAACGAGATCACGATTTCCTCAATGAATTTGCTAGTGAGGGAACTTCTTGGCACTAAATTCCCCCTTCTGCTCCTAATTTTGGAGGTCTTTGGGAGGCTGGTGTTAAGAGTTTGAAACACCATCTACGTAGATGTGTAGGAGCCCATATTCTGACTTTTGAAGAGTTTACAACTATTCTCACTCGAATTGAGGCATGTTTGAACTCACGCCCTATTGGTCCACTTTCGCAGGAATCCGTTGATTTCTCTTACCTGAAAGCGGGACATTTTTTGATAGGTGCCCCTATTATAAGTCCTCCGGTACCTTCTGTTGAGTTGGTCCTGGAAAATAGATTAACTCGTTGGCAAATCGTACAACGCATAGCTGATACGTTTTGGCGAAAATGGAAGGTGGAGTACCTACACTCTTTATAACAAATATATAAGTGCAAAACTCCTGTTAACAACGTTAAAATAGGTTCACTAGTACTTATTAGAAATGGTAGGTAATTTAAGTAGTAGGTCCGCAATTTAAGAGAGGTAATGTAGAAACTGAATACATTTTGGACATTTTGATTAATTTCTATGCTGTTTGCGGACATTGATATACGATTTGGCCAACATAGGCGCCACTACATTAATAGTGTAACAATCAAGGAAAGATTGTCGCTTCAAATTTAATCCAGTAGATGCAGCACCTCCTGACAAAGTCAAATATTACGCGATAATTTAAATTACGTATTAAATCTAAAAGAGAAATCCGAAGCAGAAAATTTAAGAATAATAAAAGATAAGTTTGTTTATGAGTTAAAAGAGAGATTGGTACATACCATATATATGGTACATCGACTAAAGAAAACTAGAATATACTAAAATATTCCTCGAAATTTTTAATCTTAATTTTAAGTGAGAAAACCATTACCTAGTATTGACTTTTATTGGGTAATAAATTAACCACTCTAGGTAGGAATAAATATAATATGTCATACGGATTACACCAGGACCTACATCATCGCCGCTGAGAAGCCCCCAGATTCCAAAACCGAAGCCTTCGACCAATACGATCGTCGGAACATCTTGAAGGTAAGCCGGTTCTTCGTGTTTCTCTCTTTGAAGAGTAGTTTCCTTATGTTTTAAATAAAAAAACTTCTTACGTGTTTATCAGTGTCTTATTTGATCATTCCCGCCTCCAGCCAACAACCATATTTTTCGTTTTCTCTTACTGAGTAACGACGCCCATTGCAACTCCTTGAGGACCGCCATTTCCTCTATACCTGTCGCTTATTCCTACGGAACGCCGACGCTCGATCCGCTCGCTCCCATAGAGACACCCATTCTAGCTCTGTCTCAGTTTTCGACAACAGAAAAAGTGAGCCCTCAGCCGTCTTATAGTACCGAAGCGCATAATACGCATGTGCGACCAATGGCCTACCTCTGGTTCAATATTGTTTAACCATTAAGGTAGGAATTACTTTAAATAAGCGTACTGTCTTCTA
Organism: Synergus laeviventris; assembly: GCA_032275145.1. Classification (NCBI taxonomy): domain Eukaryota; kingdom Metazoa; phylum Arthropoda; class Insecta; order Hymenoptera; family Cynipidae; genus Synergus; species Synergus laeviventris. The sequence goes on along the minus strand of JAUESI010020282.1, from coordinate 585 downwards.
TATCGAAAAATACCATCGTTATCTCTCCCTTTCTGCCCCCTCTCTCAAACCCCCACCATTCTACCTGTCTCTCTTACCCCTATTCCTTTCCCCTAGAGTGGTCATTCACTCCTCCCCATACTATAATTACATATCATCACCCCCTCTCAATTCAAATCCTTTCTTTATAACAGCTTCTTTGAAATAATAAATCAACCCTAAAATCCAATTGTTCTAACATGGAAAATTCGAGGTGGTTAACAATATGATATTATAATGGTACCAATGTCTTCTTTGTGAAATTGCAGATTTAAATCTGTAATGTCAAAAGATTTAAAAACAATCGACACCAGTAAACAGTTGTTTAAACGTTTAAACATTTGTTTTAAACTTTCGGAGCGCTCTCGACATTAGAAACTTATTTTTATTTATCTTTTATTTTTTGTATATATATATATTGTGACGTGGTAGAATTACCACGTACACATTTCATCACTAAATTTTCAAATCATAAAAATGCCCGACTCACAGCACAGAGCCATGGCTGTCTGCGTACAGTCAGTCAGCTGGTTGTAAGCACCTGTGCTTTTGGGGCAATCAGCTGAC
>JAUESI010020281.1:0-11534 GCA_032275145.1 Synergus laeviventris | reverse complement strand
ATACCAAATATGTCATATTTTATAATCAACTTTCTGAGTGAGAGCCGGAAAGGTTAATGCTTCTAAAAGGACCGGTAAACAGCCCTCTTAAGCACGTCTGGAATTATATTTTTAATATCTAGATTTGGGAAAACCCAAATCTGGTAGTTAAGGATGGACTAGATGGCAGAAAACTGTCAACGACCTGCGAAGGCTTAACTTCCTAGGTTCTCGAACGGATCAAATTTTATGGTTACAAGGCCGAGGATGCTTCGAGTAATTTTTAGCGTACGCTTACCAGATTAGTGCACGTCATAAAACCGCGTTCCCTACGACCCAGGTCAAGCGACGCGGTTGACAATGCAGCCTCTAGTATACTTTCTCTATAATTACGCCTATTTTACCTCCACTTTTCCAAATTTCTCGTTAACCCTTTTTATTGGTTAAGAAATCTCCAGGAGGGTGTTTGCAAATTTTCCACCTTTGAGGGGAAACTCGAAGGAGCTGCTTGCTCATCTTCGAGACATCAGTTCTTTTTCTACTCTCCGAAATCTTTAATTCCGAGTACACCGACTCTTCCTCTGAACTTGAAACCGATCAACTCAGGGCTAGGGTCAACAGTCAACTGCACGAGTTAAGCTTGTTGTTGGAAATAGATTTCCACCCGAAGTGTTTAACGGGTTGATTGGTACCGTCCGGTTATCGAAGAAGGTTTTAGTGGAAAGTCGAGTCGGTGTTGCGTTATAATTAAAAAGTAAAATTCCTTATTCGACCCAAGTCTTTCTTGGTAATTGATAAGTGCGAAGAATTACTCTCTCTCTCTCTCTTCAATTCCAGGATCTAGACGGAGCTCTCTATTCCTTGTAAGTCAATTTTTATCATTTTAATAATGTTTCTTATAAATATATCATTCTTTTACCCAATTATCGACTATTTTTCTTTGATCTTTGCCCTGTTACAATAATGTCTAATAATTTAAGGAGAAGGAAAAGGTTTCCTAGTGAGGGAGGTTTTTCAGTGTTCAGAAATTTGTGGAGCAAATCATAGATATATACCAATTGTTATTAAATCAAATAATTTTAAAAAATTCTTAAAATGAATTTATTTAATAATTTAAAATAATAATTAGATATCTTAAAAAAGGAATTGATGTTTTAAATCATTTATAGTAATAATATAAAAAAAATTTTTAATTACTCTAATGATATATAAAAAATAAGTTAACAAAATAACATTAATATGTCAAATTAAAATTATGGTTAACTCCTTCTAGGGAACGAGTCGCTTGGTTGACTACTTCTCGGGAACGGGTCCCTGGGTTGACTGCTTCTCAGGAGGGGGTCCTTTGCTTAACTTTTCTCCTTCTCGGGTTGACTGACTCATCGGGCCAAACATATCTTCCTTTATGCTTGAGGCCGCAGGAATCGTGACTAGTCGTTGATTGGTTGCATTTTACCCCCGAAAATCTCTGAGAACTAATCAGAGTTAGAGTGCCTCTGCCTTCAGTGCCCGACGAATCTGCCAGTCTGTGCTCTTTATATTCAGCATTAAATTGATAAATATATTCTTATTCTATTAAATGCTAACTTAAAATTAAACTGTTGTTACAAATTGTCATTTCGCTGTGTTCTAACCTATTCCTAGCCTAAGTTGTATAAACGTTCTTACATGTCGTTTACGTCATAGTTAAGTTCCTTCAGAGGAGTGTGTGGAATCGTAACTAAGTTTCGGGACGCCGATCATTATTTAGACTAATGTTAATATGAAAATAACATGGAAGTAAATATTTAAATATTACTGATTCCCGTTATTTTGATGTTGAACTTCCTTCTTAGACGCTGTGTCTCTCGGGGGAGAATTTTTGCAAATACCTTATTGCTTTTTCAACGGGACAATATTTGTGCAAACCTTGTTCATGCTTAAGGATTAGAGTGGTTCTTAATCTCCTAGGTTTGCATCTAATTTTGTGAGTAGGCAATGTCGTTAAGAGTGTCTATGCGCGTGAGCGTATATCAAGTTATTTGGAATTGAGTGAAGATTAGCTTCTCAGCCTGAATATAAAACCTTGTATTCAAACTTCATGGCTGAATATGAATCTTTTAATCACATGAGACGTGTCAGTTCAGGTGATCCGTTCAAAAATGAACAATTAGTATATATACCTTACCATCATGTGATAAAAGTTAGTTCAAGTACAACACGCTTGCGTGTAATATTTAATGCTTCGACCTTGACCACTAACGGTACAAGCTTAAATTCTTATATTTAGGTAGGGTCTAAACTACAAACAGATTTGCCTATCATTATTATGCGTTGGCGTATGCATAAAATTGCATTATGCGCTGACATTTCAAAAATTGATCTTCAAATACGAGTCGATCAACGTGTCGTTGATTATCAACGGATTGTCTTTCGTGATAATCTTAACATACCGCCACAGTCATTACAGTTACTAACTGTAGCGTACGGAACTGCATTGCTTGAACCGTCCATGCTGGATCTCAATGAACAGCATCATAAAATATGGAAGTTAATTCAGCAAAGGCTTGAGCAAAATCTAAAGTACATTTCGTGAAGGATTTTACAACAATTCTTCTTGAAATTTACTTTAGATTTTTAAGAAAAGTTTATAAAATCCCGAGCAACGCTGGATTAAATTTCTAGTACAGTAATACATATGTACATGTATAAAAAAAAATGTGTAGTTCCGAAAACGGTCCACCCCCGATTTCCTTCAAACTGCGTATGTAATATCTATGTATATTGATGCGCTGATTACGAATATGATAGTGAAAATTACCGCCTAAGCGATTTTCACGGTGAAACCATGAAAAAACCATTAAAATCATTGTTTTTTGCGTTTATCTCAGGTAATATGAAAAATTTCGAAAAAATTTTCAAACAAAAGTTGTAGATCTCAACGAAATACACAATTTTTGTTGAAAATATTTTTTTCTGCGAGTAAAAAAAACCATAAACCCTGGCTCTTCACATTGTAAAGGGTAGAAAGAAATGATAAAGGGAAATAATGAAAGAAAATGGTAAAGGGAAAGACTAAACCAAAATCATGGTAAAGGTGGAAGATATGGTATAGTAAAATGGTAAACGGAAATGATGATAAAGGGAAATGGTAAAGGGAAATCATGGTAAAAGGAAATAGTGAACGGAAATCATGGTGAAGTAGGGAGATATGGTAAAGTAAAATGGTAAACGGAAATCATGGTGAACGGGAGAGATATGGTAAAGTGAAATGGTACAGGGAAATGGTAAATAGAAATCACGGTGAAGGAGGGAGATATGATAAACGGAAATCATGGTGAACAGGTGAGATATCGTAAAGTAAAATGGTAAAGGCAAATCCACATATTGCTGGAAAGGCTACACAGATTTAGAAAAACTCAAAAAAAAATTTACAAAATAATAAAATATATAATAAAATATGCTCCTTAATCTACCTAATCCAACCTGGCCGCGATGACGAGCGTAAGTAGGCATCAAGCCGAAACAAATGGATATTATGAGATTTTTTCAAATAAAAATCTATGTATCATTGATTTTCGTGGAAACTATCACTTGAAGAAAAAAATGTTTGGAACAAAAATTGTGTATTTCGTTGAGATCTATAACTTTTATTTGAAGCTTTTTTCGAAGTTTTTCATATTGCCTGAGATAAACGCAAAAAACAATGATCTTAATTGTTTTTTCATGGTTTCACCATGAAAATCCCTTAGGCGGTAATTTTTACTATCATATTCGTAATCAGCGCATCAGAATGCATAGATATACGCAGTTTGAAGGAAATTGGGGGTGTACCGTTTTCGGAAGTTTATCCAGAAAAAAATGTTATCCTTAGTCTTGAAGTGTACCTAATTGAACTTCTTTTCATTCATTACAGTATACGTTATACTAGGAAATTATTATGAGCACGTGGGATTGTTAACGGCCCTGGATGAGAAAAAGCTGCTGGAAAAAGGTATAATTCGCTGTAAGACGTTCAGATCATATCAGAATGCAGCACTGCTTTTTATTTAATATCAAATGCTCTTAAAAGGTTGTATTAAATAGAAAAGTTTATTTTAAAATATAAAATTAATTGTACAATTATATTAATTTATTTCATAATTTACTTAAATAAACGTCGCTCATTATAGGAGAGTACTGGGTGGTTGGAGTTGACTTAGAACAATACGAAGAGCAAGAACCGGATAAATATTTAAGAGGATTGTGGCAGAAGCATACAGACTCGAAGGTGTTGAAGGCTTTTCGTAACTATTTCAGTATTGTTGCTTCCCCGCCTGTTAGCTTTGAAAATTTCACTACCCTAATTAACGAATACAGGAAGAAACCACCGTTTAACTTTAGCAACCCGATTGACAATCTAGGTGGAGTTATTCAGGTGACTAAGCAAGAACTAATTTTTCAATTACTCGTATCAAGTACCATATTGTTATATAATTTAAAGAACAAAAGTATCTTGGCGAAAGTTTCATGTAGACAAAATGCTATCCTTTTAAATCCATTTTATTCCGTAATTTGTATCGGAAACAGATTCATTCCCATCTAATTCGAAGCGGGAGTAAATATTCCTATCCGAATGAATCCGCGATCCTACTAAGGATTCCTAACGATTTAATACAATCTAATCTAAAGTCGAAACAAGGATGCTACTCCAACTGAATACGATCTAGTCCAAGAACGAAACTTCGGTTCCTATCCGACTGAACCCGACCTTATTCAGAAGTCAATGCAAGGATTCTAAACCGAATGAATCCGATTTTATCCGAAATCAAAGCAAGGATTCTAATTCAAATGAATCAGATTTTGAAACCATGATTCCTATCTGGTTTAAACTGATCTAAACCGAAATCAAAAGAAGCAACTTTTCTTCATGGTATCATCTCGATCAGATTGATTTTAGATTCATTTAGATTAGAAAATATTGAAAGTCGTACAGATTCTTTTGAATTAATTCGCTTTGGAGGGGTTTGAAAATCTTTGGGTTTCATTCGGATTGAAGGCACTGATTGAAAAGGTTCGAAAAGAGAATTTGAATTGGTTTTAGATTCATTTGAATTCAGACTACAAGTTGGTAAGGATTGAAAATCCTTTGAATTGATTGAGGATTAATTAGGATAGGTGTTAATTTTGCACTTAATAGATCGAAATATTAAGGCAAGGTATTTCGTATAATGACTTGGTTTATTGAGTAAATATATAATCTGGTTTTTATTCTTAATACAATCTCTACACATTAGATTACATTTCTCTTGCAGAGTTCTTTCTATACTAAACTCTTTCTCTCTGGTCTCCAAGACCTCACACACTTTATTAGAGCAGGGTTAACGTAAACAAAGATAATGATAATTCGAAGAAGTGTTATTCGAATTGGTAATCTAAATACAAGCGAGTATTACGAATAATGTTTTAGTGAAGTCTTAAACTATACAATAGGGACAACGGATTGAAAAGAATTGAAAGATTTCTTTGGATTGATTTCAGAGTCGGCGGATTAGGGGCACGTATTAGAAAGGATTGAGACTACAAATTGAGAAGTAATGAAAAATTGTTCGTATTAGTGTCAGATTCATTTGGTTTGGTGTCGGATTCAATCGTATTAAATTTTGAAATGACTTTCGGATTGAAAAAGATTCCGAAGGATTTAAATATCTTTCCGAATGAGGCTCGGATTCATTCAGATTGACTGTTCGGATTAAAATTTGAGTAAAGATTATTTTTGAATTCATTCAGGTTAGGCATATGGATTGAAACGTGTGTTCGGATTCATCGGATTGAAAAATCTTTAAATTGATTTTGAATTTATTCATTTTCGAAGCAACGAATTAAACAAGGTTTAAAAAAAAGTATGGTTCGAATTTATTCAAGTAGAGTGTGGAGTTCATGCACAGATTTAAAAGTATTAAAAACAATTGAAAACTTCTGCCGGATTTTATCGGAATGAAACTGTTTGATTTGGATACCAATTCCGGAATGATTCGATGCGTTTCAAATTGCTTAAGAATAAATATCAATCGAAAAATTTCGCCATGGATATTAAGAAAGAAGAAGAGTTATAAAAAAAATCAGAGAAAATTTTTCGTGAAAATTCACTTTGCAGCTACATGAATTTTGATTGTGTCTCATTCTGTTAACAAGGCAGATTGTACCAGAAACCGCTTATTTGTACGACGCAGTTCACCTTTATGAGAAAACGTTGCTCAGGGCACTGAAGGAAAAGAAAGACCCACTCAACGGTAGAGAAATGATAGCTGCTATGTATGGTGTTCATTATAAAAGTGCTATGGGGTATGGCAATTTCCACAATATTGTTTCAAGAATACATCCCAGTTTACAAATTAAAGAGATTAAAATCACATGTTTATGTTTGTGGGATAGGGTTTTTGTATATTTTCAAATATATTTTTTTTTCTAGAATATGATATACCTGATATGATGTCCTGAAAATTTTTCCGGATCTCCTCCCTTCCTCTCCCTGCCACCTTTTTTTTCTACATCCTTCCCTTCCTCACCATCATCTTCCTCACGACTCTCACTCTTTCATTCCCTGCATATTTTCCTCCCTTTTTCACCCCTCTATTATTCCTCCTCAAATTTCCCCCCCTTTCTCCGTTATCCCCCTTTGTCCTTCCCCCTCCCTCAGATTGTTTTTTAAATGCACTAAAATTTTCATTATTTGTATGGTTAATTGATACAGTCATTATTATTAGCTTATATCATGTGATACTTATATGTCTATCGAGCCATACAGTAACAGGTACCTAGTGAAACTATTATCTTTGATGTCGATATACAGGTATATGGTATATATGGATGAGAATGGCGACGCTGAGGGTAATTACACTCTAATCGCTTTAGACAATCGATCCCCGAAGGGACCAGGTCTCTACCCAATAGCGCACTTTATAGGAAAGGACGAAAAGACTAATTTGCCTGTAAGTTACCAAGTTTAATTAAACTAAATTACTATTCTATTATTATTCTATTTTTCATAAAATTTATTTAACCTGAATTTATTTCATCTAATAATAATGTGATTTTTATTTTTTCTTATTTCAATTTTACATAATTTTCAATCCTAATTTTCATTTTTCGTAATGTTAATTTTTCCTTAAAATTATATTATTTGCTCTGATCTTTATCTTTCCAAATAATTTTCATTTACTTGAATATATTCGTTTGACATCAGTTTTTACTTTCGAATAAACACCTGACCCTAAAATTCATTTCAGGTAAATGAAAATTATGACCAATAGCATTTCCGAAAAATAAAAATCAAAGCATATTATTATTGGAGGAAATGAATTTAGGTCAAATACGAGCACTCGTAAGTTTTATGAAAAATATAATTTAGGGCATTTTCATGCACCACATTCTGAGTTTGCTCATAATAGAATCTCCTTGATTTAGCACTGCTTTTTTATATAATAATACAACAAATATAATATATATCATACCTTGTCTATATCTATTATATCTTTATGTATAAAGCTGAATGATTTACGTATGTTTGTTCCAAATAGGCGTCATAAATTTGTAATGAGGATTCTTTAAAGATACCTACTTATTGGAAGTGCTTCAGATTTTTTTTTTATTTTTTAGATCATAGTTCTTGTAATACTTTTGAAAACACTTAAAATAATCAGTTATTTTCTTGAAAATATTTTTTTTTTAAAGTATTTTAAAATCCTTGGAAATTCATTAAAATATCTTTAAATACTTTGACGTCTTTTAAAATTCTTAAATGCTTCAAAAAATATTTCAAAGCCCCTAGGATACCTGGTAAGTCATTAAAATCTTTTGAAATCCTTCAGAATTCATTTAAATGTTTTTAAATTACTTTAGTTATCTTGAAATAGGCTCCTTAAAATCTTTTACATTCTTTTCAAATCATTTTTAAAATCTTAAAAATCCTGTAATAAAACCCCTAATTATTCCTTAAAATCACTTAAAATGCCTTAAAATCGTTTAAAATATTTATAAACTACTTGAAATATTTTGAAATTGATGTCTGCTTGGAGCGGAATGGTTTCAGGCTCTTTCATTCGATCACTGATGTTAAGCAGTGTTTGGGTCGGTTATAATTATAAGGAAACCTTTTGAAGTGTCTGTCTCCGATTTTCTTTAAATTTATAAATGTTGCAGGTTGCCATAAACTAAAAGCAGAAGCGTATTTTTTTAATGGCGGTACATCATTTCTAAGGGGTGAAAAATTTCCTTAAAGTTCACCTCGAAAAATGAGTATTTGAATTTTAATGTGTGACGATTCTGTATTTTCTATCTCAATAATTATTTATTTAAAATAAATATTATTTAAACAATATTGCTAGTTGGCTATAGTCTCCTATAGAATATAGTTGTGCGAAGATCGTCGTAAATGAACCTGAGGGAGGTAAGTAAAGTACGCACAATCGACACTAACAAATGATTGCTTGTTGTAAATCAAATATTGAAAATTTCGTAGCATTAATTGTTGACTCGATATAATCAAAACTTATATAAGTCATAAAGAAAACTCGATTTATAATTCGAAGTTAGAATATTAGCTCAAGAGATTTTAGGTCTGGCATTTAAAGACCAAACTCGGTATAGTGCGAAGTTCCATGTTAAATATAAATAAAATTTCAGAGCACTTAAAGTTTTAATTTATCCCGAAACAAAACAAACTATCACTCGACAATAAAGGGACATAACCGGTGATTGGATTATTCACTGAGTCTCCGTAACCTGACACAGCGTACACTGAGACCTCAGTTTAAAACTACTTCGAGATAGCATGATACAGTTTGCACCTCGATGTTAGTTGATACGTATTTTGGTTCAATCTGACACAGCGTGTATTGCAAACTTTACAAAATCAAAAATATAAACAAAAATCAGAAATACAATCAAGACAGAATCAAGTATAGGTAAAAACTACATGAAAACGGCACCCTCCCGTCTTAAGTTTGAAAAACTTGGACAATTCTCAACCGATCGGCAATTTGAGGGATGATGCCCGCCTGGTAACTGTAAGCACCTTCTTGATCCACAAACTGGACACTGTGTTGGTCGAGACATCCGAATCATCCGAATATAAGCCCTCGCTAGAACCTCTCGTTTGCGGGAAAGAATGGTAGCTGACTGTCTACGCTCGGGCGCATACTCGTACCTTTACTTTAAGGGTTTGTTTCATCCCTTAGAAATGTTTTTCTGTGGATAAAAAAACACGTGTCGCTTAGTTTTTGATGACCTACAACATATATAAATTTGACGAAAGGCGGAAACCGCGAAAGGTTTAATTCTTTGTCAGATGGATGCCATTGTACTAAATGGAATTATTTTATCAACCTTTAAGCTGATATTTAATACCTATTAATATAATAATATTTTCTGAAGAATTAAAGAATGTCATATTCCACGTAACATTTAAAAAAATTTTAAATCTTCCATGAAATTTTTTATAATCCTAAAAGTCTTATTAAGTGTCCTATAATCCATTGGGCTGAAGTATCAGACATCTAATTTGACCAAAACTAAATTTTCATTTTATTTTATTTTAACTGATAAACATATTTAGAAAAAGGTCAAGAACTAACTTTTAGAACATTTTAATGTGCATTAAACCACAAAAAACTGGAATCCTTAACGAATATAACATTTAATACATTTAACAATGTTTATTTGAAAATGGACCCTCTATTCTGAAAACGCGAGTTTCCACGCAGTAATTGACAATTTTGGCAGTATTTGAAACATAATTAAAGTAAAATAACATTAGATTATAACACTCTTTGATATTACTTTTTAAATGTGTCTGTTAAAGATTGTGACACTTTATTAATTTTTGGAGGAAAATTATGTGTTTCAAGAAAATGTTTTTTTTTTTTTGAATAATTGCAATTTTTTGTGGCTTTATGAACATCAGAATGATCTAAAAGCTTATTTTTAGACCTTCTCCAACCATATTTATCAGTTAAAATAAAACTAAATAAAACAAAAAATTTAATTTTCATCAGATTAGACGTCTGATACTTCAGCTCAATCCTTCAAATCCTTCAAAACTTTTTATTCTTTCAAATTCCTTAAAATGACTTTAAATCTCTTGAAATATTATGAAATTTCTTAAAAGCTCGTGCAATATCTTAAAAACACTTAAAATATCTTGAACAAATTCTTTAAAATCAATTAAAATTGTGTAAAATCTCGGACAACATAGGGTAAATTTCTGCTGATAGCATATAAAATTTGTAATATACTTTATAATAGTATTTCACATTCCACGACTAAAAGTGAACAGCTTTTAATAAAAGTTGAATTAACTCGTTGCAAGATAGAAACTTTTTGAAAAGTGAAACACGACAAGTTAAACTAGTTTTCTGAGGTTTCGCAGTGTGTAATCTTTGCCTTTTTCAATCGCAGAAATTACATTTTATCAGACCAATAACGTGGCTAGGAAGCGGAACACCAGTAGCGGAACCATACTGCGGATATCATGGTGAAAAATGCAACTGTAAGTTTATAAAGTATCAAGTAGGTATTATAATATAGTAATATACTAAAACCTTTTGGATTTATATTACTCCGGAATTTGTATCCGAACCAAATAGTTTCATTTTGATCTAATCTGAAGTTGGACCAAAGATTGATTATATTTTTTGAACAGCCAACCGTTTCAGAGAAAAATTTAAATATTTTAAAAACTGAATCGAATATCGAGATTCACTTGATTCTTGAATATTATATATGTAAAAAAGACAAGAAAATATAATACAATTTTAATTTATTATCTTAATTCTTTTTTGTATGATTCATGTTCAACATTCACGTGAAACTCGAAATTAAGGATGTAATTTTTGAAAGTGAATTTAAAATGAGTTTGGGATTCATTCGGATTAGGGCTACAGATTAGAAAGGATTTGAATTAGTTGGGATTGCGTTCGAATTAGGTAGGAATAGTACTACGTATTGAAAAAGGATTGAAAGGTAGTTTGGGATTAGGGTCATAAATTGAAAATTATATTATGATTAGATTTTGGATTGAAGTTACTGGTGCTGAATTTAGAAGGAATAAATATTTGCTCAGTTTAATGTTGAATTAATTTTATTTGATGTCGTATTTAATCGGATTAAACATTGAAAAGAATTATTGAATGATAAGAATTCAAAAGCATTAAAAAATCTCCGCAAATGTGGCTCGAATTCATTCGAATTCAAATATGGGTTCGGATTAGTTATGAGCATATTTTATGCTAAAAAATCGGTCCGCTTAGCGTGTACATTCTCATCAGATGTCGCGCTTCGTGCTCCGTGTTGCGCGCTTGCACTCGCTTACCAACCCTTATCGCTGCTATATACTTGTATTATAATTAGTTTATTTTTAAATAACGAAAAAAACTAATTTACTTAAGACCGAATCCATTTCAAATCAGGCAGGCACTGCAACTTCAAATCACAGAATCGGTCGCCGATAAAAGATATTATTTTTTCAAAGGAAATAAGGTGATACGTATTTTTCCATTTTGAAAAAAAATCAAATTTCACGAAGTTAGGACAATTTG
>JAUESI010020280.1:0-11534 GCA_032275145.1 Synergus laeviventris | reverse complement strand
CAAACGAGAGTCAATAATAGTCGCTTAGCATTTTTTATAACTTCCCTGAATTAATTTTTTTTAAATATTCATTTTTGAGAAAAAAAAACTTAAGTAATCTAGACCAGATTGACCCCACCGCCGAAGTATCACATGGCCTTAATTAGAATCATAACTAATAAGCATAAGTTTCATGATTTTAGATTTTAAAAGAAATGCAAATTCCGAAGAGACACAACAGCGTTGAAATGGTAAATATGGTCGATACGGGTAGAAAGATAAGGATTGAAAAAGATAGGGTTGGTAGAGCATACTTAAGAGAAAGATTAAGTATTGACGTCATTCAACAAGGATAGATATGGATAGAAAGATAAAGATTGAAACGGATAGCTTTGGTAGTATAATACTTCAAAAAAGATAGAAAAGGATTGAGACGATTAGATTAAGGATAGACATGGTCAGAAAGGTAATAATTGAAGAAGATAAACTTTGTAATGCACTTCAAGAGATATAGAAAAGGATTGCAATTGTTATGCAAGGAAACATTTGACTTTGTATCGATTGAAAAGGATAGGCTCCCTAGTAGATTTTAAAAAAGGCAGAAAAGGATTTAAATGATTAGATTAAGGATAGACTTGGTTAGAAAGGCAGAGATTGATAAGGATAGACTTGGTAATGCACTTCAAGTGAAATAGAAAAATATTGAAATGTTTATTCAAGGATAGATATGGATAGAATGGTAGAGATTGAAAAGGACAAACATGATATTAGATAATTGAGATAGGAAAGGATTCAAATGATTAGACAAAGGTAGACAATTAGACATGAATAGGATAGTAGTTGGAATTGAGAAAGATAGGCGCCACAGTAGATTGAAAAAGGGATAGAAACCGATCGGTGTGATTAGGCGGAGAATAAGGAAAGATTAGCGTGGATAAGTGGAGGATAGAAAATTATTGGCGAAGTTAGACGAAGGATGCAAAAAAATCGAAAACCTGAGATTCAAAAGCAAATAGGCTATTGTAGATTAAAAGAGATATAGAAATCGATTGGTATGGATAGCAAAGAATACATTTGAATACATTTTCCCTTTCTTTTTCAATCCTGATGATTGAAAAAGATTCAAATAGATAGACTTCTATCTTTTTACCTTCAGCAGGGTAGTTCAGTGAACATTTTTAGCATTTGGATGTGATGTCAATAAGTGAAAAGCAATTACAGACCTGAGAAATAAACTGAAATTAAAAGACTACTATATAATAATACTAGGAACAGATCACTGATCTGGTGCCGTCTAGATAACTAGATCCATATTAGAGTTTCTTCGCGGATTTGAAAATGCCTCATGTATAATTGTATAAAATCCAACTGTAGGAACAGAAGCCAGTTTCGGATATGCAAGCGATTCGCATAGTGGACCCTGTAGCTCGCATAACTGGTGAAAGACCAGTTTATGATAATGTAAATGTACTTGGACGGGACGGTCGTGTCGTGTACGATGAAATGAACTGCGCTGGAAATGGAGATTGATGAGAGGAGCATTTTAGCGACGCCTCTTTGTTTAATCATTCGCTTATAATTTATCATACTCCTAATGCAGAGGCACACAAACAGCATCCGGTATAGCCTGTATTAAGCTCGTTGTCATCGCCTCAGCAAACTTAAGAGCGATATGATTAAAATGACATAGACTTCTGCTTTTCACTTTGGACTTTCCAAGTACTCTTGACAAATGTCAGTCTTTTTGTCTACTCAGTAATATTTAAAGCTGTATAGGAATTAATGATCCTTTCAACACAAACATTTGCATTTCAAACATATATTTGTTGTAAATATCATCAACTATCACCAAAATCTCGCAGGGTATATTATACTATAATTCCATAGCAATTACTCATGCAGATTTTAGATTAAGATTCCCGTTTATTATAGGTTGCAGCAGATAATATTCGTATTGCCCTTTGAAGGTATCAAAAAAAAAAAAAGCATTTCTTTCAAGAATCTAAGATTGAATCGTCAGACAGCTGTCGACTGGAATAACGGTGTTATCTGTGGAGGTGAAAGATATGAAGTCTCTAATTCGTGACGAATCAGGATCATTGATGCTTTTACAATATTGCATCTGTTAAGACTACGGATTTGAACATCCAGATAACGTAATTCCTTTCAAGACTACCAGGTTTCGACATCATACGTCCGATCATTGTACATTTGTCTTTTGTATGGTACAGAAAATTGTTTTCTAATCGCAATAATTAATAGTTTTCTGAAATTTCTATGAGAAGAGTTGCTTTTTGAAGAGATGTTTTGAACTGGATCAGAGATAACGGTACGAATCTGTGTACAGCATAATGCCCATTCTTCAGTTTTCACTCGAGATGGAATGTTATCTCAGCGAGTATCTATTGCGTCAATGGATATAAAGAAAGCAATTCTTTTCTCTTCTTATTATTTAACGGCCACGATCTTCCAGACTCCAGGCCGATGACGTCCGGGATTAAACGCAATGTATCTGCGACCTTTCCTCACGCAGAATGACACTTGAAATTTTGTATTGGGTACTTTCATTTGCATTCATCGCTACAGGTCTCTCGTGTTTGACTCAGGATATTTTAATGACAAATATTTTTCGACCAGCTCCCTCTTATTTCTCCTGATACGGATTAAGGTCGTTTTGACAAAATGGACAAGAAATAATGAAAAGAAAATCAAAGGACAGTAGGTTTAAGATTTCGGTCCTTAGTTCCTGACCTAGATAAAAAGGAGCGGTTCCTTTTTTTCATTGATCATCTCTCTTTTCATTTTTCAAGACATTTTCACCTTAATTGAATTATGATTCAATCTGTTCAATAAAGTTCAATTCAACCAAGTTTAATTCAACCAAAGGAAAGATGCGATTAAAAATCAAATTGTACCTTCTCATTCGAAAATTTATTTCAATGGAGGTGTTTCAATTTGCTGTTATTAATTCACGCAATTCTTCTCGTACATCCCTGAACAAAAATTTTAAATACATAACGGTAAAAATGAATGAGGTATTCAAGTCGTCTAATTAGGTGATTGAGGATTAAGGTTACAAATTGAAAATTGATTGTAACAAGGTTTACAAACCATGAGAGGTTGACACATATAAAAGGTAATCTAACATTGGGGTGATTAAAAAAAAGTTATGAGTAAGCAGAAGTAAGAATAAGGACCATGTCAATGACATGGCCTATAACGAGGATTATGATCCCACGCTCCCGTGCATTGTGAACTCTTGCGTTACATTACTTAAACTTACAGCCGTTAACCATAACAGTTTTGGGGATTCTAACGGTCTTCCTTGCCAGTTGCAAGACAAAATGCCTCTACTTAGATGATATCTCAGATTCTTTTGGATCATTATTTTTCTCGAATGAGAAATTACATCATTTAAATTCTAAAGGTAATTTTTGCATACTTATTGAAATGAAAGATAGTAATCTTCCGTTGATATGGACCACTGATTTTGTACATGGAACCAGGTGAGTGGTTTGATTGTATAGTTTGAACAGTCGCGAGAACAGGTCAAGCGAGAAAATCTATATCGAAACAATAATCTGAACGATATCTTTAGAAATGTAGCGAAATTCCCTTCCAAATAAATGTCAATCCAATTTACGAAGATTGCCTTTCTTGTACAATAGCGATAAGCTCACATATAAACTCAATCCCCGATGCGTAATATATACCTACGTACGAACCTAACAATAACCACGTAATAAACATATGCGAAAGTTATATTACTTTCACCGCGAATTTCGAAACCATATCCGCCTACATATTTGCGAAAGAACAAACCTGAGGTGCGCCAAAACATCCCAGATTAACTTATGTTCTGAACAAATTGGATTGTTCGTTCATAAAGGAAAACAAAAAATTAGAGTACATAAGTATTGGAGTATAAGATAAGATATAGTATAAGATAAGTATAAGTATAAGATTTCGTATTGGAGTCGCTGGCATGGCTACATCAGTTCTAAATCTCTAGTGCCGTTCAAGAAGTCTTCTTTAATTTTTTCCAAGTTTTTGAACCTCCTTTTCAAACTGTTTTTCTAACCCATTTCAACACCCCCTTTACCCAAGCTTTTTTTCAAACACTTTTTATAATACATTTTAACATCTTGTTTTCCAAACCACTTTTCCGACCTCCTCTTACAAGCCCTTTTTCTCCAGCGGAGTTTTTGAGCCTCTTTTTCCCAAACTCTTTTTCTACTACATTTTCTAATCATTTTGATTTGATTGATTTGAGTGTGGTCGGTGGGCCCCTGGAGGAGCACCACTTGGCTGTTCTCAGGACAGCCCTCTGGACTAGGCACATTCATTGAGTTAGACCTCGATGTTGTCGTTATTTTTGAGAATTGTACCTCTCACGGTGCCAGGCATATACCCCATGGCAAAGTGGCCGAGGCGTGCCGCTTTATGGTCATAGCTCCGGCATAGGGGCAGGACCTCTGCAGCCCCCGAGCTCCAATGCCAGGTGGGGTAGAGTGGGTGGAGACATCCGCTTGAGGTCACCCGGGTGATAACCCTATCCCTGTCCTGGTGTGTATTTTTTGTCTGAGATGCAATCTCATCACTCGAAACCTACCAGCGACTCCCAAACGATAGGCAACCACGTAGCTCTTTCACCAGAAGTCCTTCGCTCCATTTCGAGTCTCTCAAAATCGCCCAACAGCCCACAAGCAACGAGACCCTCAACATGGGGCCATCAGACTCTTCTGAAGGGAGCTACAACAGTTTAAGGTGGGTTCCAAACCACCAGAGCTACAGTAGAAGTACATAAAAAATGTTTCCATTGGTATCGGCTTCAGTAATCAAACCCCAGGTCCAAAGTTAGGAGTCTCGTGTCCTACCATCTGAACCACTGATAGCTCTTTCTAACCACTTTCCTCAAATACCTCTTCTAACCAACTTTCCTCATACCTTTATAGAAGCCTTCTTCTAATTTCTTTTTCTCTCCCCTTATCTTTAAATTTATTTTCCAAACCCCTTTTTCCAACCTTCACCGGTTTCACACCTTCAGAGATTGAAAAATATGAATTAAATTGAGAACAAAAATAATATGCAGACAAATAAATATTTATTTTAGCAGACTAAACCTTTCACGAAGAAAACTGGATATTAAGATATTAACGTTCTTATAATTCGACGCCTGCGTCGAATCAACGACTTTGTTTCGATAATTGATCGCGTTATTGATCAGAATTTAGATTATAACCGTGGATACTCAGTGTGTGCATCTGTATACATTAGATATACTTAATATTGTGATCCTCGCATAGTCCTGTGAAGCTGTAAGAATTAATTTTGCATACCTTAGTGCAAAATCATTGCACCGTACGTAGGTGCCTTATATCGAAAACTAATCCGATATAAGATATTCCGTAACAAATGTTGTTAATTTGATTTGTAATAATCGTTTATTCAGTCAAGAGTGATGTGAAATAATAAAAGTATTGGTAAGACCCTTGTTCGATGAGAGTGCTTAACTAACTGAATGTCTTCAGAGTCCTACCTTTTGGGTAAACCCAACTACTGAAAAAATCAGTGTACATAGAGTAGTGCAGGCGAAGAGATGACCATAAAATAATATAAATCTGGTGACCGGTAAAGGTTCGGACGGTTTCTCACATGGTATAATAAAGTACTTAAAGTAAAGCGTGCTGGATGATAGTGCTTTCAGGCTTAAAGTAGTTAAAACGGTTAAATTTTACGATTATGTTTTTCGGAAATAATAAAGAAATTTAAAGATTGTTGTGTTCGAAGGTTAAGCTGAAATCACATTAAAATTTGGACAGATGTTTCATCCAGTGAGAAAGTTCCAAACATCCATTCGTAGATAATAAATATAACATTTTGAATGAACATCATAATTCGCTGAAATCGAACATATTAATGAATTTATATTTTATAAGATACACGTGCGAGTGTTCAATCATATGTCTAAAATAAGTTGGCAAACTTACAACCTAAAAAATCTATAATTGTTAGACCTATTACACTTTTCTATCATAATTCGTTTTAATATACTTTTTTGCTAATTATGTATATTTAATATCTTTTTATTTATTTTATAGCAGTGTGGATTTGGATAAAGTAAGCAGTTTACATCTTGGCAATAAACTTTCAATATTTGGGCAAATCAAAAAAATTTTAACTTCTCATCGAACGGAAAATGTGTTTTTTTCGTACTATTTAGGAAAGAGTATCATTCTGTAGAAATTTCTTTGCACTCCAATGGTAAAATGTATTTCAGGTTTAATAAACATTTTTATTTCAATTTATATTCTACTCTTGATCTGAATTAGTCATTTTGACTGATCTATCAGTGTAATGACGACCAAAATTAATTATTATATTCATTTTGATCGAAATTGCATTGTTTAGATAGTCAAATTTATTCATTTTAAGTTAAAAATATAATTATAAACAAATCCCAGTACCATAGATAGTTATTTAAAACACCAAAGATATTAAACAATAATATCCAAGATATTACAGGTTTTTAAATCGCTTCTAATTTTAATATCTGGGGATATTCTATCTAAATATCTAGATAGTCGTGTCCCATAGTTAAATGGAAGATTTATTACGATTTATGGTATTATCTAGATATTAACACTAAATATCCATTTTTCTCTGTGTTTTACGATTATTGTCGGCCCACATTCGAAAACGCGTCTACACTCAAAAAAATGTTTTGTTCAGTTAACCAGAATTATAGCTATATGCCCTTATTGTTTTTTCTGGTTGATTAACCAGCCTTTTAGATATTTGAACTAGAAATTCTAATTAAAATAACCAGTATTCAGGTTACTTTAACCACCAAAACTAGTAAGCGCATAATTAACCAGAATTTTAACGATATTGTTTTGAAATTATACTTAAGTTATTGGGTCAAATGTTATTTATGAATATCTCCGTTCAACCAGCAGCAAGGAGTTGATAAATAATGAGTTTGGCCCTGTCTAAACATCCCGATTTGGCCCCGATCAGGTCCATATTACAATTTCTGCGTGGGAAGTTAAATACAACTATAAAATAGCTAGGAACAAATACTTCATGGGATTTTAAGCGAGGCCAGATCTGGATACTAATTCGGGCCATCTTTTGAGGCGTTGATCGGGTTCCGTGTTTTATTTCAAGTCTGGGCCCGTCTAGATTGCCTAATCTCGCCCGAGTTCTGCTAGCTCAGACCGCCATCAGATCCATATTAAAATATCTGCGCGGGTCACCTACATAGTTTTTTAATTTGGACAACATGAGTATTGCTTGTCGAACTAATTTTCTGTGAAGTGATGTAACCTTTCGATTACTGGAAGATTTGAGATTTCTTCTTACTCGGTGAGAAAGAAAAGCTTAATTGCCGTAGTTTGATAAAAAAAATGAAAAGTATTTTGCGGTCGCTGTACAGCATGACATTCTTTCGCTATCCTACAAGAGTCACAACGTCTCAAGGACGCGTGGAAGTAAACTCGACCAGTAATGAAGATTCCATCGCCTTCTAAGTATCCGTGGAGAGCGTACTTTGCATCTTCTGGCGTTAAAAATAATCGAGCGTGTCTAAGAGCCACTCGTTCGTATTTGTAGAACGTATTTATGTATCGGACAGTGTCACGAAGGGGACACTATTCTTCTGAGACACTCGTATCGTCCAATGCCAAGACTCGACGAACAAAAATTGTTTTTTACTCAACGATAATCTCGTCCTTACCAGTTTGGTATTTCAGATATTTAACAAAGAGCCAAGTTTTATACCGTTAAAAATAAAACAATTACGAATTCCTCCTTGATCCACCTCAGAAAGAGAAGAGGTCGCGAAAAAATCTACCTGCTCCTTTGTTTGAGTTTCGATTTCATTTTACGTATTCTGATTTGCCTTTAAACTACCATAGATGAATCAAATATGGAGAATAAGGACAAAGCATACGAATTAATTTGTAACATTTTCAAGTAGCACAGAAAATAATTGAAGTAGAGAAAATAAATGAGTCAACCAGATTGAGAATGGTACAAAACAAAAATTCAATGAATAATCGATATACCATTGAAATAAATCGGAGGCAAGAATAATACAAGTCCATTATTGACCAAAATCATAAACAAACCATTTTGCAATCGCGACAATGTGACAAGGAAGATACAAATCAAGAAACAATTGAGAAATATAAATTAACACATGCGAATTCACAAAATAGGAGATAAGTCAAAATTGGTCGAACAAATTAGAATATCGAGTTTAATAATCGTAAGGTGGTTAATTTTACGTCACACATCTATTCAACTGTATACTCGTATACTGTAACACGAACGTAGAATAGAATCACACATAGAATCTGCTTGGATTTCAATAATTTAAAATAAATAAAATCAACTTTGTACAAGATACCTGGCTTTGGCCTAAAGTTTTTGTTGCTTGTATATTATTTTATTAGGTAGAAGCAAAGATAAATTGGGTGTTCGAAGACATTGTTGTCGAAAACCTGATAACGATTTAAAGGAATGTTACTAGATTTTATAGGATGTTAAAGGAATTTCAAGCAATGTTAACTTATCGAGATTCCTGAAATTGTCAATTATTTTTCATACTTTTAAACTTTGATTAAAAATTTTGTAGAATCCTCTGAATCTTTTCAGCAAAAGAATTGCAAAAACGAGAAATTAATCGCGCGGATTATAGTTGTTAGTAAGAAGAAATAGAAGATTAGAAAAAACATGTCCCTCCTGAAAACAAATATAAACGCCACAAGTTTGTGAACAAGAACTATATCGAACAGATGGGTGAGTGTTTTATGCGGTCAAGGTTGAGGTCGTCGAACGTGCGAACCGCAAGTGCAAGGAACGCGAAAAATTTCGCACGATGTGAGGTATCATGGAAGGAAAAATGTCTACTAGCTGATTCTCACGCCATGACTTTGGCATTCGACTTAAAAAGAAGTCATAACCCCCTTGTTTGAATAATTATGCAAAAATTCCTGTCTCACTATCTAATTGTTAGTGAGAAAGGTAATATACATATACAAAATACATATATACTGTAATGCTGGTAATGAATCATATAAGAATTTCATCAATTGAAAAAAGTGTAAAGGAGACAAACTCCCACAATAGGTGAAATAGGGGAACAAATTAATGATAAACTTTCGAACAGAGTCCACCTCCGAATCCCTTGAAACTGTGTATGCTGTATACTTATGTATTTTGATACGCTAAATTACGAATATGATAGTGCAAATTGACGACAAGTGGATTTTCATGGTGAAATATAGTCAAGGGAAACAGTAAACGAAAATTTAGGTAAAGGGAAATGATAAAGGGAAATTATTGTAAAAGGAAATGGCAAAGGGAAATCATGGTAAAAGGAAATGGTAAAGGGAAATGGTATAGGAAAATGGGAAAGAGATATCGTAAAAAGAAATGGTAAATGGAAATGGAAATGTAAATGGTAAAAGGAAATGTTAAAGGGGAATGGCAAGGGGAAATGGTCAAAGTATATGATAACTAGAACTGGTAAAGGAAAATGGTAAAACGAAATGATAAAGAATAATGGTAAAGAGATATTGTAAGGGGAAAAGATGTAGGGAAATGGTAAAGAGATGTTGTAAAAAGAAATGGTAAATGAAAATGGTAAAGGGAAATGAAAAAGGGAAATCATAGTAGAGGTAAATGGTAAAGGGACCTTCCCGCGGTGAAGAAGAGCGTGAGTAGGCACTAATTAAGCCGAAACTAATGGATCTACCTTTATAGGTTTTTAAAAATAAAAATATATATACCTCAGAAACTATCACTCATAGAAAAGAATGCTTGCAACAAAAAATATGTATTTTGATAGTGTCTACAAGTTTTGTTTGAAACATTAAAAAAAATGTTGCTTATTAGCTGACATAAACGCAAAAAACCATGCTTTTTATGGTTTTTTGATGGTTTTACCATGAAAATCGGCTAGTCAACAATTTTCACTGTTATATTCGTAATCAGTGGATCCATTAGATACGTAGGTACATCACGCAATTTCAAGGAAATCGGAGGGGACCCTTTTTGGAAGTACACCCCAAATTAAAATAGGTGAAAAAAGAGTGAATGAGAGACGAACTGTGATGATTGAAATTAGGTTACCTTCATCTAATAATGCAGAGAAATCTTGGAAATTGAATTTTGATGGCAGGATTGAGTGTGTAAATTGAACTTTAATTTGTAACAGGTTACATGGGCTTTATAGGATCCCCGTTATCTGGTAGCAGGAAGAGGTCGTTGCTTGGAGCATAAAATGAATCGTTTAATATTCATGTAGGCGAATATTCAGAAGTACGAATGTGTCGTTTGCACTTGACACTATATATATATATATATGCTTGGAGCGGCACGCGGCCTGGGGCTGACGAAGCTTATGCTTCTCGCAGCCAAGAGTAACATTCGTCTTTATGCTATACTAGAAGATGGCCCCTGTTTAGTCGACTGCAAGAGATGCGGGAAAATATAGCCTTGGGACATCGGTTTACAGAAACGGCATTCCTGCACGGAGCAACTGTGAGCAGCCCTTGTGCTCGCTTCCATCCACGTAACACCCGGGAAATCGGTTGAGAATCTTTAAGTATGTAAATTTTGCCTTGATATTCGCAAAAATTACAAAAACATTACGAGTCACTCGCAGAAAATTTATA
The DNA here is from genome assembly GCA_032275145.1 of Synergus laeviventris. Taxonomy (NCBI): domain Eukaryota; kingdom Metazoa; phylum Arthropoda; class Insecta; order Hymenoptera; family Cynipidae; genus Synergus; species Synergus laeviventris. The sequence continues at coordinate 870 of JAUESI010020280.1, read as the reverse complement.
ATCGCATTCACATAAATCGTATGTCGTATGAAAATAATAAACTGAAACATTCTAAATGGCATACTAAAAGGAACAAGCAGAAAAAAGTCTGCTACACTTACAGAAACTGTGATAGCATGAATTTTTCTGCAATGTTTACAAAAAATCAGATACGATTTAACGAAAATTTCTGTAACATTTACAGAAAATTGTGAGTAAATTTGCTAAATACTCACAAATTCTGTAAAGATTACTGAATATCCCATAAGCTCTTCATAAAAAGTCTACTATCACTATAATATTAACTGACGTTCTAGCTCTGTAAAATTAACAGATTTTTTTTCCGTGAAGAAGAATCGTCCGATCAATTAATTGAATCAATTGCAATTTTTGTAGTAGCAAGTATTACATGCATAAATTGGCACATCTCACATTTATATGACCTGCGAATTCATTAGGGTGTAATTGTACCAATGCATGCGTAAATGGCGGCTTCTTAATGACTGTATAATTACACTCTGTAGTTCTGCACAGAAGTTACTGAAGATTCCCGGCCTTCGTGAACCTCTTAGTTATTTTCAAAGCCTTCGTTGCAAAAAGTCTGAGCCAGAGCTAACAATTAGAGAAGTAAAATTGTTGCAACTTTTTACCGCTCATTAAATCATTATTGCTCTGAAAAATAGAATAGCGCGCGTGTAATATAGAACCAGTAACAAAAAAAGTCTTTGATAAGCCCCCTGTACAGAAATTATGTATTACCCTATTTAGCGCTATTAAAAATGGGGTTCCGTCAAGGTCCTGGTAGGGATAATATATATATATATATATATATATATATATATATATATATATATATATATATCTAATAACAATCTCATATTGGTATTATAA
>JAUESI010020279.1:0-11553 GCA_032275145.1 Synergus laeviventris | reverse complement strand
ATGTTTGGCAAGTCTACATTCTTGCTCGGAATGCGAGAAAGGAATTTATATATTTCTTAATTTTCGAGGATAAGTTTATTGGTGGCAGAGGGCTTTTCCAGCACTCGATCTAGTCCGGACTACCGTCGCGACCAAATCTCTGCCTTCTCTGCGAGACTCGTGATTAGTTCCCGCCAAGTCGACACCTTTGTATAACAACTACTATCTTTAAGTAAATAAACATTGTTTATTAAAGATTTCGACTGCCTCATTTCACCTACTCACGTATGCTAAAGAGTCATCACTTTTTTAATTTATATTACAATTTCTTATAATATTATTTATGATAATAATAGTATATCTGAATATTCTCATATTCCATCAGTTCTTCGCCATTCTTGATTTCATAGATAATTTCATCTTCTAAAATTCTTGGAACTTTTATCACGGGATGCCTTCGACTTTTTCTTCAAGTCATCCTCTGCAAACTCAAAACATCTTAAACATATACAATTTATAATAACTTTACAATAAAAAATTTCAATTTTCAGGTTAATAGGTTTCGATTCAAGATAAATATTCATATTTAATACGATTAGGCAATTATTTACTTATACCCTCATTCACGCATCACGAAATTGTTTATCATATCACGCATATGTATGCGTTCCGCTCTTTACACAGCATATATGTACAATATGCCACAATAACACACGGAAAACCGCTGTAAAGTATGGAATGATATTCCTCGCATATGATGAAAAATCATATATTATATGTGCATCTCGCGTGGTATAGTTGCACATAGCGCCACATGGGCACTAGTCAAGGTACACGAACGAATTAATATACATCAACTATATAATCCACTCGTTACACAATGTATAATATACTACCATATAATAAAGCAGCTAACACACGATACTTTCAAACTGGTCGTCGTCTACTAAAGCTTTGGCATATTGTTTATTACCTTCAACTCAGATGATAAACCTGAATCATATTAACAATAAATAACACACTACAATTGACAACAAGGCAATTTCCCTAAAAATTGGAACATTGCAATACTTGAATAATCGGTCTGTTCACATGCGTCCACTCTCATATATACGAAAGAGAAAGTGAAATAGACACTATGCGTTAACGACTCTATAGAGTATAATACTGCATACATACACACACACACCCTTATATAATATATATATATATATATATATATTACTCGACTCCGCCAGGGCCCCGGAAGCCATCTCCTTATTGGTTAATGACCATCGTGGCAATGAAATTGGGTAATTTCTCGTGCGATTGCAATCGCTCTCACATAAATCACGATTAAGTTTTCCCCATATGCCTAAAACTGTGCACACTGCACACTCAACATTGTACAATACGCACACAGTGAGTTTAGGGCCGCCTTAATCGTGCAACGCCGCCATTAAGGACCGATATAGTTGATCTCGGTGCATGCATTCCCCTCCAGCGATGAGCAACTTGAACATGAGTGATTCAGCTATATACAGTATAGCTAGTCTACACATATATGTATAATATGTGCATTGTTCAAATCCCCCCTCCACACAAACTCCGACACACTCAAATTATCGCATTTACAATGACGCTGGAACTAGAGCTGTCGATGCTGGACATTGGACAATTGACCATTATTATATGACCATGAAGCCAAAGGTAACAGCCCTTTGCCAAAAACTGACCATTTCGCTGTCTTTTCGCATTCTTACTCAGGAACGTAATATCATTCTTACAACTTCAATGACATACACATTAAAATTTTACAATTTTAGGTCTTTCTTTGATATTGTATTTTTTTTTAAATCTATATAAATTGATTTCCTTTAAATTTATGGAATTTTTAAATTCCGATTCATCACGTGCATTATTTATATTCTCTAAACATATGTATATTATTATAATATATATCAGCGGAATTTCGCTGGTAAAGGACATGAAACTCACTGATTTATCATCAGCATTTATACACTGATTGAATCAGTTGTTTACAATTGTATAGAATTTTCTCGAAAAAACAGTCTCTTTCCAATAAACAGTCAAATGTTTTCAAGCACTTTTGCAAGTTAAAAATTTCGGAAATATGCGTTAAAATATGTTGGTAGATTCAGTGTTCTGAAACAAAACAAATATAATTATTATAATACCGCCGCCCAGCAGTCGAATTTCTTATAAGCTCATAAATATAGCTATAAGCTATATACTGGACACAGATTCAAAAAGTTAGAGCACTTTCAAATTTTCGATCATCATTTTATTATTAAGATTTAAAACGTTTATCAATCAATTATCCTGCGATAAGACTCTAAAGAACCAATTACCGTTGACGTTCCAATTTGGTCGAGCTAACGCGATAGATATTTTTTATGATAACTAGTAAATTACAATAGAAATTCTAAAGCACATATTTGGTTACTTTATGATTCATTCTTTGCATTGGAATATCAGTATTCTGATCAGGATGAACTAGTTTTTTTTATAAAATAATTATATTATTAGAAAAAATTACATTGAGTATTTTTATAAATAAATCATCAGTTAATTAGGGAGAGTTTTGTCAAAGCTCTAAATCAAGAAATCGGGGATATCGATTTTTTCGTTTATACCCCACCATTTGTCAATTATATACCATATATACCTACCGAATAGCGACAAATGATGGTTCTGTGGCCCTCGAGAGACACTCAAGTGATGACTCAAGTGATTGAAAAATGCACTTCAAGAAAATCTTCGATTCATTTGACTTTTTTCACACAATTTTTGTTTTATAAGGTTTTATATTTCTGAGCTAAAATACATATAATATACAGAAATGAAAGTTCGATAAATTTTCTGTAGATAACCAGATGGATATAAGTTTCAAAGTTGTATAGTTTTCATTTATATATAAAAAAAAAGGATAGAAAATTTGAAGCTATATAAGATATATTGCGTATTTCCTTGAGAATTGGTTTCTAGCTTATTTACTCTAGCATGATTTACACAAATAAAAGAAGCAAAAATAAAATTATCGAAAACCTCTTTTTGATAGTACTATAAATTTGTTGGGTTTTAACAAGCGACAAAATACTGATGAAATATATCCATGCTTCAGAAAAATAAGGACACGCATTACATCTAATTATATCATATATATCTAAATATATGCGGGAAAAAAGGTCCCACGCAGCAGTGTATTTGACTAAGAATTATAATTTATTTTGTAATTCAATAAATGCTGAAGAAATCTCAGAAAAAGCATTTAACCCGATTATGAATATATATATATAGACATTTTAGTGCGGGATTGTTTTTAGACAAAGTAAGTCGAAATGAATTGGAAAACTTACGTTTGCATTTGAGATATTAAAAAATGTATAGCATATACTTCATTTAAATTGAAGAAGAACATGAAGAAAAAAAAATGAACGTACAAGACAAAGAATAGTATTTATTATGTGATACTATATATATATATATTATATATGCATATACATTGAGAAGGCTTATTACATTCTGTTAATATACAAGATATTGAAAAGATAATCTATTTTGAAAATGCAGCATTTTATAAGGAAAGTGTAACATGTTTCTGATATCTGCTTCGAATTGCGTAGAACAATAATTATTCTTTAAAAGATGCAGTATTGCATGAGAGTTATGTGTAATGGTGCGGCCCTGAATACCCTCTTGGTCCACAGTCTCCCACTTTTCCCCCACTTTTCGCCCTCTTTCTGACTATGAATCGCACCCTCCTCTAGTGTGGCTTAGTGTGCCCCTTCCCATCCTGTTCACCATGGGGTATACTGTAACAGGCAGATTGCACAACCGTCCAGCGCCAGCTGGCCAACCCCTTGACCTCTGCATGGGCCATTGCGTGGACATCCAGAGGCACAAAATCGACGCCATACGTGCTCCTCGTCCAAATCTCGCGTTACAAACTGAATGAGTATATATACATATATACAGCGTCCAGCTATATACATATAGCTGGACGTCTGGATGCATGGACGCCACGACGAAGGGGGATGGAAAAAAGCATAAAGGTGACCGTTAATTCTCGTCCGTTTGTCCCTTTTTCTTCTCTCCTATTTCTATTCTTCCTCTGTGCCTTCTCTGACCAAGTGCCAGAAGTCTCTTGCATACTCCGATCTTCTTAGAAGTGAATGGGTAGCTTTTTTTTTCTTTTTTTCCCCTCCTTTTTTTTTTTTTTTCTTTTTCTCTGAATAAAGGAAGTAAAACACATTTGCCGAGAAACGGTTTTTATGAAAATGGACAGTAATTTTAGTTGCTTTCAAGATTCTGGAAACATGAATATTGCAGCTAACGAATAACGAATTCAAACAGCTGTCCTTTTAGAGTTGCCAAAAAAATGTACATAACTAATGGTCGGGTTTAATTTCTATACTTTATGGTCATGTTCGACCCCTTTACAATAAGAGCAATTTTAGTTTCACTATAACTTTAAAAGTCTGCATGAAATAAAAAATTATTATTGTCGACACTTTATTGTCTTTATACTTTTTTGCTTACAAGGTAAGTACCGCATATTCGAAAGCCGTTTTCAAAAATTCAATTTTAGCAAAAAAAAAACTTTTTTTCATTATGCTTATGATGTTTTCCAAAGTTTCAGGGCATAATATTTATTTTTGTAGCCGTAAAGTTTTGAGCAATTTAAACATCAATAAAATCAATAATTTTTAAGTATCACATGCCCTTAACTGCAAAAAATATTGATACGAGATAATACCTTACAGAAACTTTGCTATGAAAAAATCAAGATGACTATATTATATATGGTATGCATATATAAAAGTCCCTCATAAACTATAATTATTGTAGTATTGCAATTAAGATTTAAGAATTGTCTTTACATATTATAGAGTAGAACCTATAATATATAGTAGGAGGGAGGCAAAGTGAAGCACACACAAGTTAACAATAGCAATTAAGATAAAGTTTGTTGTTAATTCAAAGCCTATAGAGAAGTCGATAAGTTAATATAGACAAATGTTCGCTGCTCGATGTAATACAAATTTACATTAATTTAATTTAATTTACATCACTAATATTGTATAGGAAGACTCGACGATATAATTCAAAGTTAAGATATAAACATATATGCGGTAATAACAGCATTTAGGGAAAAGCGACTCCATATTATATACATATTTCAAAACACTTTAGTTTTTTCTTATCTCAAAAATTGAATTGCTTTTATAAATTATTTGAACGGTATAAGTTATACCTATTACCTACTCTATACAATGTTTATAAATATAACTTTTTTTCCTGAAAAAGTTTCATCATACATGCATAATACAAATTTCTACAAGTTATTTGCTACATTATTTCTGCAAAATTTGTGGCTACATATATTAAAAATGATTTGAAAATACCTAAAAATTCAAAATTTTCGTTTTAAAGCGATGTAATTAAATTTTTTTTAATTAAATAAATTTATAATGTGGGATCATTCTCAAAAAATAAAGGGTTAGAGAAAATTTGGTAAAAGTATGTAATAATCTCTACCTTTGATATAATTGACACATATATATGACATAATATATATAATTTCAAATTTATTTATTTTGCTAACTAATGTGTAGAATCGTAAAATAAGATTGCAATTGTACAAATTATCTAACTATTCTAATAAAATTGTAGCCTGCAAACAAATTTTTCTTAAGCGTGTATATTTTCTGACAACAATTCGATTAATTATGAATAATGGTTCCATATGAATTTTCAGTTATATAATCTTATAATATAGACCACATTGCAGGTTTACAATTTACAAAAATGGTTTCCTTTGGTGGATTCTACATATCCACCAATTTTTGTTTATAGATATCTCATAAATATAATAAAATTCCCATTATAGTAAAGTCTTTTACTCCTATTTTTGCACGGAGAAAATTTGGCTGGGTAATCGTTACCGAAAGTTGTGGTGAAATGTGGATATATAGTGGCGTTTCGTGATTTTTTTGTGTAATAGTTTATTCAGTATTATTTAATAAGTTTTGAGGTCGAGTACAATTATATATGATGAATATACATTAAAAAATAAATTTAGTATACGGTTATAATTTTTCAAGTCGCGCAATGTAATAGGTGGAAGGTATAAATAATTAACGAGAATAATGTAATAAGTGAGGAAGTGTTTGACAGAATACTTAACTTTTGTGAGCCTTCGCACTTTTATTCAGAGAATCTTTTCAGAGTTCATGGACTGGAAAGATCTTTATACCGTCCGTTCGGTAAAGACTACGATGTTACATTCTATAACTGGGTAGTATAATATAAGAACGATTCAAATCTTTACCCCCAGCGTCGTGCGTATCATGATTCGTCGGTTGTAGCGATATAGTTTTATGCGTGTATATGTGTGTATTAGGCATAGGAATAGTTTTATTTATGTGTTTGTACTAACTGTATTATAGTTTAGCTTTGTAAGTTGTAGTCTGTGTGATTTTGAGATATTGATATTGATTTCGATTTATTTTGTGCTTGGATATGTGTTTATACGTACATTAATAACGATATTATGTTTATTCTCAATAAGTATTTTTTTGTATGGCGCGGTATACTGAGTAAATTCGGTAAATTTTCAAGTCCATGCGCGTAAACGTTCTATCTTTTATTATAAATCTCTACACAGCTCGTTCAATTTTCATGTTTCCTTTTACAGTAGTGTTGCACGTGAAACTTTACCGAAATGTCACGATATCCGAATTTCACCACAACTTTCGGTAACGATTACTGACTCAATTTTCTTTCACAAACTCTATGTATATCTATATATATATCAATGAGTCAATAAGTATATAAGTCATATATATTTATATATATGGTATATATTAGGTATAATGACCACTAAGCTCAAAAATCTTGACAAGGATCGAATGCTTTTTTAGAAGACACGCAAGATTTATCTCTTGTACATTTTACTTGTAAAGTTGCTGTTTTTATCTACTTATTTTTGTTTATTTTATTTTTTTTTTGGTTTTTGTATTCAGTCTTTAACACCTGGCGCGGCAGCGAGAGCAGACCTCTTTTATTTTGAATCTACCTGAACGCGTGCACGGCGCGCGATCTACACGCGTTCTTCTCATCGCTCTTCTCGTTCCCTCCTCTCACTTATTTTTTTCTTCTTTCCAAAACATATATCCGCTACCTGGAATTTACAGGGATCTCGGAGTCGGCGCGGCGGCTGGGCCGACGAATTAATATGTCGTGTAATAGATTAAGGCGGAACCCAACCCCCTTGCCTCGCGCTCACGAGCATCCAACCCTCTCCGCATATCCGTTTATTATCCGTTTATTATACCTGCTGGCACTCTGGAAATCACGCACTTGTGTTCCTTATATGATCAACGCTTCACCACTTATATGGCTTTATATGTTACCGAAGTCAGGTCGCTTTTTGAGGCGGATTTAGGTAACCCCTTTTTAATCTCTCACAGCTATAAAATGTATAGCTTTTCACTTTTGACACGTTACGTTACGACCTTTCACCTTATTTGTTTACAGGCAAAAACTTAGTTAGAATAATATCTTACTATATAATGACGATCAATATAAAATACTGTTATACCATGCTTACTGATTAATCTATAATTTCAAATCACGCTAGCTGATAGATATATACATTAGCCTAGGGTGGCCTCAAAAAAAAACACTTAACAATTTTTGACATTCAAGTTGAACATATTATATAGGCATTGCGTGAAAATATAGAAAACACATCACATACCACGTACTTTTCTCTCTCATGGACTTTAACGTGTAAAATGACACTAGCATTTATTTACATAATTATTTTATATTTTAACAGCTCATTCACAATTTCATAATTATCGATTCCATATTTTCAATATTAACTTTTGTATTAAAAATTATTTTGCCCTCAAAGAGAATCATAAAATTTATTTACTTTGAAAAGTATTTGAAAAGCCACTATATGAGGAAATTAAAGTATGATGGGAATGTTCACGAAATAGTCACTATTAAGATACACACCATAAAATGAATTACACACCCAAATTTAATATTTTTATCATATATTAGCAGTAGTTTTTCTTACAAGAGTATATAATATGTTAAGATTTTGATGTTTATACCATAGAAGTATATTCATTAACAAAAAAAAATTATTATTATTCTTAGAAATGAAACAGTATTCTTAATTGATCAGCGCAGAACCTCGAAAACATTATAAACAAAATTATATCATGTATACCTATATATTATATATGAAGAAAAAGCATTAAAAGCTGAGCTGAGAAAAAGAATATATAAGCTGAATGTCATTAACAATAAGATTATGTTTATGTTTATTATTTATGTTTATTTATTATTAGGTTTCTCCACAAGTCACACAGAACATATTGCCTTCGAAGCCCATCATGGTACCGCGTGCATGCGCTATTATATTATATATATATACCATATATAGCTTATACTCGTCTATGGAAAAGTCGACTGGGGTCCAGTTGGGCTCCGGTTATTGGGCTGCCCAGCTTCCGTTTAGGCACCAATTGGGCCCGATTGGGCTTCCCTCTGGCTTGTAACGGTGAGTTGTACCTATGGCTAATATTATAGGCAACCTATAATTGGGCTCTATTTAGGCAACCCAATTGGACCTTAGTTATTTATATTAATTATTATTATATTTATATATAATATAATATATAATAATATTATGTATTACATATAATAATATTTAATTAATGCCTAATTAACTAAAAAAGGAATTTCTTTGTTTTATATTATAATAATTAAGGCGTTTTTTTTCTTTTCTAAACTTATGTACTTTATTTTAATAATTTATTCTTTAATGGCATAATATACATATAAGAGAAGACTGAGTTCTGGTTTCTATCGGTTTATAGGTAGAATTTAGTTTATTTTGCCCACGATCGAGGAGGGAAAAATATCAAAATTTCCTCCTTTTTTTGGCCCACGCACTATGAATTCTATGAGTTGATAAGGATATAGAAATCATTATCCTTATCAAAACATATGGCTACGTTCGGATTGGTCAAAACGATAAATAGCGCGCGAGATTTTAAAATTAATACAAACTTTAACAGAGTAAATAAATGTATTGTATGAAGTATTTACCTCACATAACTATTATTTCAATTTTTTAATTTATAGAATATACTAAAAAATGGCCATAAAATTCTTATTTTCACACCTGCGCGTGACTTCTGTAGTATAATAATATAATATATATACTTATACAATAATAATATTTCCCGCACACATAGTTATACCAAACTATAGCCCTATAATATCTTTCCAATAGTTCGCGCCACACACTATATATATATATATATAATACCATATAAGAACCCAATAGTTTTATAATATTTGAAGGAAAATGTGTACACTTTCAGCTTGTATATTTCTGCCACCAGTATATAATTGAGTTTGAATATATATGGTAACTATAACAAAAATTAGACGATATAGTTCAAGAAAATAGTAACAATATATCTGATATATAGATTATATTATGTTAGACCTATAATAATTTCACACAAAGTTCATTTAAAATCATAACACTACTTGAAATAATAATAACAACTCTCTGACTTTGTGACTTTACCTCCACTTTCATTTCACTGAGAAACAATTGACGGAAAAATAGACGAACAATTATATTTAACAGAGAGTTAAATTATATAATATGAATTGATATGAAGTTACGTATCTATATAATTGACTGCCTCTGCGAAATTTCTGACTTGCACTATATAAGCTGTTGTACGTGTCTTTTAACCACCTTTGCGAGTATAAAAGATCGTCTTAAAGGGTTTTTCTGTATAAACATTTCATCTTCGCTCAACTATATTTAAATCAGTCAAATCTTATTACATGCAAGTATATAGCTATACTATTATATACATTAAATACATTAAATACATATATAATAAAACTATATATATACATATATATGTATCATTCATATAATAGTTTACTAACGTTTGCTTTAGCAATTTCCATGTAGTTAATTTGAATGTGAAGATTGTAATTGATTATAGTATTGGAAAATGGAAAAGGACTATTTTAGATATATATAATTAGACAATAGTATAATGATTATTATATTATAATAGCACTTATTTTGAGGTTCGGTGGAAAAAAATTATATTTCATGCAACGCATGAATAAAAACTCTGCGAACTATATAGTAATGAGAATTTCAAATCACACACAGGACTTGATCTTTATAAAAATGGTTGTTAATAGCCTTATTACGATAAAAAATATATATAACATATGTATGTAAAAATGTTTGTGTGTGTGTGTGTGTGTGTGTTGTGTAGGTAAACAAATGCGAAATTTGCAATTAAGGGGTAAAAAATGCAATGAAAACTTGAGTTCACACACAAATGAGATGACAAATTTTATTTCAGGAACGTACGCATATTTCTTACTCTAATTTGAGATTTTCGAAAATAAAACAAATATAATCAATTTTCAACAAATCTTTGACATTTTCGTCCAAAAATAGGTATAGATTGATATTTTGTATATAGTATAATAAATATACCCCCGTGCAGAAATTGCCCCATTTAGCCCCATTTAAAATAGGGTTCTGCCAAGGCCCTGTCCAGTTTTTCTATTCTGAATAAAATTAAATAAATTATAATAAGGTGATAATTGGGCAGCATAATAGGACTATGCGTAATTACTAACATAATATGATCTGATTGTTCCGATTTAAAAATAGTTAGATATTACTTATATACAAATTATAACATAATTTCCTAATCTATAGATTTTGACGAGAGTTTCTAGGCAAAAAGCCACAAGTCGGGTATTCGCCATATGTACTGTACTTTCTCTTAGTGTGCACACTGCACACTGTACGTTTGCAGCGCTCGCATCGGCATTGGTGGTGTTTGTATAATCTATATTGGTCAAGATCGCATTTGTGTTTTTATATAAAGTTAGGATATTTTTTTGTGTAACAAAAGGCTGCATGTTCTTATTGGCTTATTTCATTTTATTAATATTCCTTACTTCTTGAACAAAATCTCTACAATTAATTAAATTTCTTATTATATTCTGTAGTACGTATAGTCATTTTAAACAAAATAGATGGTAACATTAACATTTTTTTTAATATAAGATTTAGCAAATGCAAATAAAGGTATACAAAATTTAAAAGAGTAAAGCAGAGCCTATTTAATATTTAATTTTATAAAAGGGATATAAGCAAACTATATATAGGTGCATCGAAACATAAATTTTGTAAAAATAAAAAATAAAAATAAAACATAAATCCATCCATTATATATAGAAAAACCTTTTTAACATTTAACTACAATTATTATACATATTATACATATATATATAATATATTTATAATAGAATATGATACATAGCAGATGTCATTGAAAATGTTTAGTGAATTGTAAATCACCTACGTGACTATAATAAGCCTTTTTAAGTCAGCTTAAATTTGAAACTATATAATATCTCGAAACAATCATCGGGATGCATCATCTTGAATAATAATCGCGTTTTCATCACGCAAAGTGCACCCCC
>JAUESI010020278.1:0-11554 GCA_032275145.1 Synergus laeviventris | reverse complement strand
CGAAGTATCCCGAATGGTTCCGGGAAAACTTCTTAAAACAAAATGGCGGCTTCGGAAGCCTTCAACTCGACTCAAATTGCTCTATTGAGTCCGGTATCCAGTGTATTATATATATCAGTGCTACGCCTACTTAGTACTTACGCATACGCGTACGCGAGACGAGCGTGCCTAGAACTTTAGGTGGAGGTGCTGACGCAACGTTCCGCTTATAGCACCTCCAGTATATAAAAACATAAAAATTTTAAAATCCAATCTAATCCAATCCAATTTGCTTCCAAATATGATTTCATTATTAGAATGAAGTTCTAAATTCTAAATTGTTTAAACTCATATAAATTATACACAAAAATATTTTTCATATCATTTTCTTAGCATTAAACAAACATTTTTATTATTTATTTTAATTAATTTAATTTTTATATTGCTAATATCTAATAAGAATGTTATCATGATTCACTATCATCGTAGATAATTAAATTCCGCATCTTTTTTTCCTTTGCAAGAAAATCGTATGTTTTTTGGATTTTTAACAAATTTCAAAAAACTTGTTTTTTTAAAAGTCAAATTTTAATTTGACTTTTGTCTTCAACTCGTGCTCAAATCTACAGTTTTTGGAATTTCTTTATAAACTTTAGAGGAAACATTCCTTATAGTATTCTTGTTATGACAGTTAACAAGAAAAATTTTCAACATTATTTATAACAATATAAAAAATTATTTTCAAGGCTATTGAATAGTTCTCTCTACAAAACGTTTGAGTGTTTCGCTTATCGAGGAAATTAAATTCATCAAATAAGTTTTTAATAAATTATTAATTAAATTAATAAAATTTTACATATTTTATGTCAATTGAAGTGTTCTTATTTATTTTTAAATCGGCAAAGTTTTTTTTATTTTTTTTTTATCGTGCGCCTACACCTTAGAAATTTTTTTTCACTCTACTCAAATCTCGGAAATCTGGAAAGGAAGGATAATAAGTTTATTGCGGCTGTCATAAATTCTTCACTGGAAAACTTTAAGGTGCCTTCAAAAATCAAATTTCTCATTTTTACTCAAATTTTATCTTTTACTCTTGTTTTTTATACGTAAGTTAAATATTGATTATATTTTTATTTCTATAAATCAGTTTATCAATATTCTCAAATATATTTTGAGAAAGTTCCAAGTAAAATAAGGGTATTTAAGACCCGCTAGGAGTCTCCAAATATTACGATTTTGTGCTATTTTAGATACGTCGAAAATTGTTGTTTAAACTTATTATGGTATACAAATTAAATTAAATTGTTGTTAACTGATAAGAGAATGAGTATATAAAAGCTTAAATAAATTGAATTATAATTTCTAGTCCAAAATCGATAAAGCATTTTACACATTTTACGTAAACATTTTACATGTTAAAGTTCATAAGACAAAAAACTCGTTCTATAGGGAGTAGTGAAAATAATTTTTTTTTAATGAAAAAATACGTATATTTTTTTCTCTTGTAAAGAACAATTTTGTAAAGATTGCCATTGAAAATTCTAAAATGTAAATTTTTGGGCCACTCTACTGGAGGTACTCTAGCTGCTCGAGCCTTCAGCACCTCCACCTAAAATTTTGTTTTTCTGTATAGGGGTTGATTTCAGAAAATTAATTTTTTCATATTTTACGAGCCCGAAAATAGCCCAAAATTCCAAGATAGTTTTTTTTGTCAAAAAATTATTTTTTAAAATTGAGGTGTAGGTTATCAATGATAGGGGCTGTTTTTTCGAATTTGGTTTTTCGATATTTCAGGAGACCAAAAATAGCCCGAAAATCAGGTATGATTGGATTTTAATATTTTAATGTTTTTATATATTGGAGGTGCTATAGTTGAACGTTCCGCCCCACCCAAAAGTTCGTTTTTCTAGGTAGGGGTTGATTTCAGAAAATTAATTTTTGCATATTTCAAAAGCCCAAAAATAGCCCGAAAATCAGATATGATTGGATTAAAAAATGTTTATGTTTTTATATACTGGAGGTGCTAGCTTCCTAAGAGTTCGTTTTTTGAGAAAAATAAAAGAGCCGAAAAATTTTTTTTACCGACCAAAATTAGCCCATAATTAGCCCGAAATTCAGGCGTAAAAAAATATTGATATTCCGTAGTAATTTTTGCCTGATTCTGTGTCTAATTCTGACAATTATCTAAGGGATGCGTTTTGGGGATTTTAAAAATATATCAGAATCATAAGATATTTTAGGGTTGTTCCAGAGCCCTTAATAAGACCTTAATTGGAAAGCCAACTTGAAGTCGATTAAAAAAAACTGTGAACATATTACAAGTATGAAGGTGCTATAGATTCACTTCAAGTCAGCACCCCAACTAATGAATAAATAAGTTGCGTAACCACAAGCTTGAGAATTGCTGTGCTTTTCAGCCCTTAAAGAGCCCTTAATTGATCAGGGCCTGGACAGAACCCTATGTCAAATGAGGCTAAGTGGGACAATCTGCACGGGTTTAAAATGCCTTGACATATATATTTACCTAGTAATCTAAAACTATGCTTGTATACGGTTTTTTGTTAAAATTTCTACAATTTTAAACTTATTCCTTGGAAATACATAAACTTTTCACTGAACACTTTTTGATTTCCGACTGCGCTCTTTGAAATTCGGACTACACAAAATGTGCGGACTACACACACATTTTAAGCCCTGCAACATAACTAATTACCTATTGCACTTAGAAAATATTGTCCAACACGTTTTCGACTGATTTTTCTTCAATATTTTGAAAGAAAACAAAAAATAAAAGAAATCCAACATTTTTCCAAATTTTTAAAAATCAAGAATATTTTAGACTTTTTTCAAAAAGGAAAGTTTTTTTTTCTTCTTCTGTTGCTCAAAAAAAATCTCAGGTCTTTTCCTTTGAGAACTTATTTGAGCCTCAAGAGTAGGCTGAGACTTGTTTAATTATCAAAGTGAAGGTTCTCATGATTCCCACTCGAATTGATGAATTTCTGATATCAATGACCTCATTATTAAAATATCTGCATTACGTGGAAAAAAGAGTGTTATTCGAGTAAATGGCAGTTATTACCATTTTTTTTTTGCAAAAATCGGCATAAATGTTAAAAAAATATAATTTAAAAATACAATTTACATTTTTATTTCTTGCCATTTTCTGCAACAAATAACAATTCTATAAAGCCAATAAAATAGCTGAAAATACCATTTTCATAATGTAATGAAATATGTCAAGTAGAAAAACCAACTTTTTTTAAAAAGGGTTTTGAGTAAACGGAATGGCAAAAATCACAATGAAAAAAAATAGTGAATAGTAATAACTAATAGTAAATTCTAAATTATGTTTTTTTAATATTTGGTGTTTTTTTTCAAAATATTGAAGAAAAATTTGCTAATTTTAGACTAATTACATATGAATGATTTACATGTATAAACCTTGAACCAATGCGGGAGCAAGGAGAAATTATATAATCTCGAGAGCCATTTGGAAGGAAGGACGTATGATATGATTGGATATGATACTATTGAAGGAAGGACGACTACGAGATTCGAATTCTGTCCACTTTCCGAGCTGGATTATTCCAGCCTCGGATGTAGTTACGAAGCACGGAGCCTCGTGTACTACAAGAAATTACGTTTTTTGCATAAAGACTTTAAATTGGGAAACGATCATTCGTAAGCTCATCGACGTCCCAGAAATGATTTTTGGGGACTTATTGGGTCATTTTGGATGGTTCCAAAGTGACATATTTGGAAATGGCAGTACGGAGCTCAGGGTGCACTCGCGGGTACTTACGAGTCTGCAAGTGCCGTAAGTCTGGCTAGCGATCACGTGACTCGTGCGGAGGCTTGTCGCCTCTGGAATTGAAAACTCGCCTTTGAAAATGGCCGTCGTCGACTTTCGTCGACCTGTCAACGAACTTCCGCCTAAAACTTGGAAAAAGGACTCTCTCTCTGGAAACGCTTGAGGAAGGACGCATAGAGCGCGCCTACGCAAATTTATCGAGGAATAAAGTCGTAATTTCATATAAAAGGTTCATTGGGTTGTTTGCCAAAAATGGCCAAGGTATTTATATTCTTTACTTAATGTTCTGGCAAGCCGGTAGCTTATTGTGAATTTAGAACGGAGGAGTCGCTTTCTCCTTTGTACCGAGCTTCGCCATTTTCCTTCATTCTTGGAGCTTTCTTTAACAATTGTTTATTGCGCGTTCTTTCTTTTCTTTTATTTCTTCTCGGGAGTGCTCGTGCGAAATACTCTCGACGAGAGTATCGGGATCGTTTCTTGGTAAATTTTAAATTATCTTAATTCTAATCTCCATTAATTTATCCTGGAATGTGACACGGTGTAGTGCCAAATTGCACGCCTGCCATATTCACAGAATTTTCTTGTTAAAAGTCGACTTAATGGTGCTACATAGAAGACTAATTGTAGTCTCTACGATTTAACGTGCTTTATCTTTGTTTCTCTCTACTGAATAAATTGGGAACCATTTTGTCTTTGATATGAACCCGGTCTCGGTTTATTTCTCCGCTGTGCCCCTGAACACCCATGACCCTGAGAGCAGTAGCTAGCTATATATCTTTTATTTTTATGCTTTACAGGTGATTATCAGCACTCATCGCTATTTATAAAAACCCAAATAGCTGGCACAATACTAAATTTGAGTCTCGAGAAGAAGCCGGAATAATAGATGAGATTTTGAGTATTAGTTCTGTGGAAAAGAGACCATTCACATTAAAATATATGTATATATATATATGGTAATTGTCACAGAATTTAGGTTCTGATTTCCCTACCATATATCACGAAGCCTTGAATAGGCTATTTTTAATTTGTTAGAAACTTATTTAAATGTTATCTAATAAATAAAATTTTTAAAATTAGATTCAAAACATTTTTTAATAAGAATTATTCAATAAAATGTTATACCATTTCGTTGAAAATTTCAGAAACATTCCGGATTTTGGTTAACCGGTTTTTTCATCTGGATTCTACCCGGTTTAGTCCGGAATGTTTCTGATTACGTACGAAATTTATCCGGTTGTGTTCGGGAATTGTACGGACTGAATCGGATTTCGGATTCAAGTTTTATTCTAGACGGAATCCGGAGGAAAGCGCCGGACAAATTTCGAATTCTAATTTAGACAGATATTAATTCTAGTTCCACATTTCGAATAAATTACGCACAATTGCGGATTGATAACGGATTAATTGTTATTTCATGGATAAAAATTGAGTGGAATTAGACAACCTGCGGAAATGTCGCTGAAATTCACCTCATTTACCATATGTCCTGTGAAGTTTCATTGTATATTTTAGTTTAAAATGCTATACTTGATTTCTGAGTCTATTAATTTTTCAAAAATAATCTTTGTTTTTTAAATTACAACATTTAAAACTCATTAAAAATTGAGTCGATTTATGTGCCTCATCTTTTTTCTCAATTATTCATGATAAAAATTGTTTTTATAAAAACTGTGGAAGATTTACAAATAATTACATATAGAAATTATAGAAATACAAAATATTTTCCACAAAATATTTCGAAGATAATTTTTCTATTATGATCAAATTGATTCTATTTCTTAAACATTTTAATTCATTAATATTTTTAATTAATTTCATCATTAAAGAGTATTATGCATGTTTAACAAGAATAGTTCATAGTATTATTTTTGCATCAAATATCATTTGTGTTCAGCGAACCTCAAAAGTGATTTTAAAATATAATCATGGTCGCTTATTATTTGACCCCACTATCGTTTTTGTATCTCTAAAATAATCTTTCATTTTCTAATACTAATTAATTACAATTTTCACTTAAAAAATTTATTATATTTCAATTCACAACCATAAGTTATGTTATTCAATACTTATAATCAATACAGTGACACTTATATTCAACACATTGCAATATAAGAATTTCTTTTCAACACTTTCTTGTGAAACCGATATTTCCTCAAACTATTCTTTTCCAAGAGTAAACTTTTTTATTTTTCTCTACACCGAGTTTTACCAGGTACAAGAAAAACTTTTTCATCTCGAGTGTTTCTATGTTTAAAGTTATACTTTCTGTATAGTTATTTTATAATTTTTTTATTGGTTTTGATTACTGCTTCTGTAAACAAAAAACCCAGCAACACCTGTTCCCGAAATTTTTGTATTATTCAAGAAAGTAAAGAAAAATACGCGAAGAGAAACATGCCACAATGCGCACGGAAAACCGCTGAGAAATATGGCACATTATATTGCGCCGCATGCGTAATATATGTAACTATACCCCATTCGTTATACTATGTCCTATTGTAAAATGGTATCTGAATGGAGAATCAAATCGTCTTATTATGAGTATTAGACGTCGTTTGGACAGCAATAGGAATATATTAAACCATAACCACACGTGGGTGAGCTCCAGTTTACTTCACAACGTATGATGTACGTGAAATGCATTGCTTCTACCTTGAAGGAAAATAGCTTTTATTCAAATTTTGTGGTCATAATTTATGAGTTTCATGATTCTTAGTCATAACCATGAGATAGTAATGGGTTTACTGCATTGAAAAGTTAATAATTAACACATTTATCGACTACACTTATCGTAGACAGAGGTTTTAATTTCGAAATTATGCGGGTGACGATTATTTTAATTGCATCCTATCTAAAAAAATCTGCTCGCTTCACGGGCACGTTCTTGCTCGCGCTTCGCGCACATGTCACTTCGCTCGCAAAAGTAAACTGCACTCGAACTTTGGGCTCGATATTTGATTTAAAAATTATTTAAATCTCGCGCTCCAGACTTGGTTCTGTTCACCGTCAATTAGATTCAAATACAAATAAATCGTTAAAAGATAATTATAAAAATTATCTTGGTGATTAACTATTCGTCTTATGAAAAAATGTTTAACAATAAACCTTTAGACTTTTTATAGATCAATAAAGTCTTGCAATATTTTTTCGAATTTCGCATCTAGTGACAGAAAAAATATTTTTCTGTATCCCATGGCGAAAGTACGTTGTCCGTACTGCGGCACAACGTACTTTCCCGCATCATGGGATAGAGAAAAATATTATTTCTTACACGTGGCAGAAAAATTAAACTCCTGGAAGTTCCATTATTCTCCCTTGTATGAAAATGTACTATTTTGCTGTTTATTAACATTTCTTAGCTATAAAATGACACACAGTTAAACGCCGATCATAAAAATGAGACAAATGCGTCTCAAAATCATTTGCAGCAAACTTCATATGTGTAAAAAAGAGAAATAAAAATCTCGAAAATGTACTTAGTGAACATTTTTATTGTGAGAAAAAACTTCTCCCATTTAAAAAAGTTGAACGTTGCATCGAAATATTAGCCCGCGGTCAGGTCAACACATTTTTAAGAGAAGTTTTTTCCACAAAATAGAAGGAAGCTTTTCTTTTACTCCCGTGTCTAACAATTTTCGATTTAAAAAATATTTCCCTCCTTCTTTCCGAAAAACGAAGAAAGTATTCCGAACCTATCCTACATTTTGCACAATCATTCCGGAATTGTTATCCGAACCAAACAGTTTTGTTCCGATTTAATCCGACGGAAATTATCAATCTGAAGTCCATTCAAAATCAATCCGAACTGTAATTTGATTAAATCCGGAAATTTCTTCGAATTTTCAGGCTTCGCGCATATATATATAGACGGTCATGAGACTTGGTTTTTGCATTTCGGCTTTAATTAAAATGTTATGATGGTCATGATCAGTGACAGTTCGATCCGACATCCAACTATTCTAAAATGAAATTATCACTAGATGTTTTTAGTTCCCACTCTCGGATACGCTTTCATGTTCACGTAGCAGATTGAGACTAAAAATTTTCATTTTGAGAACTTATAAACAATAACAAAGGAGATGCAACAAAACGAATTTGAATTTCTAAATCAAATATATAGGACTTTAGCAGTTGAATAATTTTGCTTTTTGACATTTTGTTGCACCTTACATAGTTTAGCCGAAAAATGGATTTTATGAAATTTGCAAGGCCACTTTTGATAAATAAAACAAGAACCGTTGGTAAAAAATTATTAGGTAACGGAGAGGATCTTTTTGGAAAGTGACAAAAAAGTATACCAAAGCGCTATATTTTCTTTTCTTTGTAAATAAAAACGAATTACCAATTGCTGAAATATTAATGAAATTTGATAATAATTTTAAAAATAAGGAGAGAGGGGAAGGGGAGGCTGTAGAGGATAGCACCTCTTGGCGTCTTCTTGAGTGGCACCTGGTTTGGGTTAGTCTCCCTCTTGTCGGAGTTATGGAAGTCCGGTAGTGGTTGTTCGTCAGCTTCCGACTGGTCGTTCTGTTCGACGAGGCATTGATTCTCGATCCTTCCTCGAGTCCCGGTTGTCCAGTTCGAATGGTTATTTCCTCGGTTTGGGTCTGAAAAGGAGCTGGACCAAGCAATTTCCATGGATCATTTGAGCCGCTCCATCCTTGTCGATCTAGTTCACCTGGCCCAAGACGTTGCTTGGTGTAAACCCATGCTTCTGGCGCAAACCGCGGTATGGCTGGGGCAGTAATGTATCAAGATTGACATTCGGCTTGGTGTTGTCTCGCTTCCTTCTGGCTTTGGCTATTCGCCTTTGTCTGGTTTTTTGAATCGTGAAACTGGATGGGGAATAGTTTCCCCGAAAAGCTAGAAACTCGGAGTGATCCCTGTAGCCGCATTTTTCCGTCGTCGTAAGCCAGGACCGAACCCTTCGACTACGAATTCCCTACTGCTTGTTCTCATTTCGCCAGCTAACTCTAGGTACCTGCATTCGTTTGTTTTCTTAAACTTTTAACTCTCTGTTCCTCTCGGCCCCATAACTTTTCTCTCTCTTCTTTCCTCTCTCAGCCATCGTCGACCGGCTCAGTCACTTTTCGTTAAAAAAAAATATCCAGCGAATAAGATACGCAACTTGTTTGTGAGATAAATAAACGGAAAGTTTCAATAATTAGATGGTTGATGTAAAATA
Source organism: Synergus laeviventris (assembly GCA_032275145.1). NCBI lineage: Eukaryota > Metazoa > Arthropoda > Insecta > Hymenoptera > Cynipidae > Synergus > Synergus laeviventris. Next base: position 2,576 of record JAUESI010020278.1, on the reverse strand, counting down.
AGAACAGTCGAATTATCACAATGAAATAAGATAAACTGTTGTGATTTGATGTGTTATTGAGTCGAGAGAGTTGTTTTAATGTTCTTTATTAGTATATTACCACACTATATTAAAATACATAGTTGATTCTAACGATATTCTTATGAGAACCTTCTGGTCTGCTGTTCATAACTCGACTGATCTCACAGGTCAGATACAAATTGAAGGTGGGGGGCGGAGGCCCAGGACCCGAAAAGTGCAGGGTGTACAATTTAAGTTCTACATAGACTAGGATTATCGCAATAAAGTCTTAACGCCTAGAGGTACAGTTTGAGCTTTAAATGAACAAGGTTTACCGTAATAACACTTAAGGCCTAGAGACAGAAGGTGATCAGACTTATTGCAATAAAGATTTTAAATTCCCAAGTTTAGTTATATGGTTTGGGTAGCTGATGAACTATAGGATTAAATATAAACAGGCTCTTAAGAACTTGGGTAAGAATATGATTCAGGGCAGAGGTTTCAACTATAACTAAGTAAATCTCAACATAAGCTATTGTATAACCTCCCTCTAGAACTAAGATAGATCTACCGGCTAACTTTTTTAATACTTTAAATAGTAACTAATCTAAAGCTATCGGTAGCTCAGATGGTACGACACGAGGCTTCCAATTTCGGGCCTCGGGTTCGATTCGAATGCACTTCCATATTCCGGTTGGACCTAACAATTAGAATGGACTCTCAGTTGTTACAACTCTCCCTAGAGGATCTCTAGCCTACTCCGCAGAGATCAGTATCAGCGACGCTGAAATTCCTATAGTGTCATCATAAAATTATTGAAATGTTCACGTTTTTTAAAAATTGTTCAGTGTGTTTGAATCAATAAAACATATCAACCCCTCTAAGTTCAACCTAAATGTTCCTTTAGGATCGAAAAAAACGTAAAAATGTCAGTTTTTTTCGTTCAAAAAGTGGACCATTTTTTGAGTTGCAGAATAGAGTAACATCACAAATCTCACCATCTTTTTGTACCCTCCTGCATCAGCCTTAAAGTAGTCAACTTTGAAAATAATTATTTTCGTATCAGTAAGTACGGTTAAAAATTTTTAAATTAATTTAGCATATAAATATAAGCATTCTATTTAAATATACCTCCTTTTTAAAAAAGATGGTACCAGGGATCAATTTTTTTACATACAACCTTAAAAAAACTTGAACTATAATAAGAGCGTGCATAAACTTACTAGTTATATTAAAAACTAAATTTCCTATTTTACGTGTAACTATGCAACAAAACGAGGAAGATAGTATTCGCTTCTTCAATTTACATTCGTTTAAACTATCTAAGAGAGCGTGGTTTTCGTTTATGCAGATTAATGCAAATATTTAATGCTTCTTCTGACAGATAAATGTGTACAATATTAATTTACACTAGGGATATAATTTAACCTATGTGAACATTTAATTTGCCTTAAAAATTGCAAGTCACGATGTCAGTTAAAGTTTTTAATTTCCCCGGGGTAATATCAAATTTTGTTTGTTGTATGCTTCATGAGCTACAATACTTAACATCGGGGACACTTCTGGCATTACATAATATTTCAGATAAACTTTGTGAAATTCACGATTAATAATATTAATGTAGAACTATTATATTATAAAAGATTTGCGAATGCAGATCAGCAATATATTAGGGATTCTATACGATTAAGTAATTTGTAAGAATTAAAGAAAGTTTCGTAGAGAGCTCTCCAATACGCAGTTGTCCGACTAAAGTCAGTATTATCTACTGTATGTCGAATTTTGTTCTTGCCTTTCATTTTAGTTTTACTTAGGGCATCATCCTTATATTTCTTTCCATATATTATCACTTTTCGTCGAGACAGAAAAAGTATAAATAAAGATTAAACCAGCAGGATTAAAAGGAGGCACATTATTGAAATTGGAGTACTCAATTGACACTTAGGCATAATGATTTTAATTGTGGCATATAGATAGAACCACGACTCTCTAATGTAGAGTAATGCAACATCGAGTCTCATTAAGTTATTGCATTCCACAAATTGAAATGAATCACGCTATTCGAAACTTGGCGATACAAAATAATTTCTTGGATTAACAATTTTCTAATTTATTTGTTGAATTAAAAACATAAAAATAATCTTGTGTGACTTATTATACATTTGTAGAAAATTTATAATACCGAGTTGTTAAAATACTACTTGGAAGCTAATTTTTATAATATTTATGATAATCAAGCTTCAAATCATTCGTATGCTTCTATAATTGCTCTTACTTTAATAATTAGGCTGCTGATACTCATTCCTCTCTCGTTGTATTGATTAACAATAAGCTTCTAGGATAGCATTATTTATGTCTCGTAAACTATTGGGAATGACAGTAACATATAATCAAACTGTTTAAAAATATTTACTTTCATAGATTAGCTTATTTATTCTCGCAGTGAATTGTGCAGTATAAGGGTAACTCAAAAATACTTTTTTTGGGCAACGACTGTTGAATCTATTTTCTACACACTTTCTTTAAAATTCTTTATTTTATTATTTAATTGAACAAAATATGTGGGACCACAAGTC
>JAUESI010020277.1:0-11560 GCA_032275145.1 Synergus laeviventris | reverse complement strand
ATGAATTCGGCGACTGTCAGTGCTTTTAATCACCCACAGTCGGCCGACGGGTCGTTGCGCGCAGGCGCCAGGTAAACGTCATGAACAGGTGACAGATCAAAACGTAGAATATATATAGTTATATAATATAGAGTAATATATATAGATACACTGATTAATAATAATATGTGACAGGCGGTACTGCTCGTCACAACCTTCAAAGCCTTCAAGTTAGGCGTTTTCTGAATTTACACGATTTTAGACGATTCTGTAAACAAAATATCTGTATGAAATTATAATTGATACTGATTAAGTTTCATAAATTTTGTAATATTACGTGACAAAACTATTTAAGGTATTACTTTTAAGAACTTTTCCTTAAACGACTTAAATTTCAAACAGAAATTTTTATTTTGATACAAGGTTTTAATTTTTAAAAAATTACGTTAAACATTCATTCTAACCTCCAAATTATACCCGACCATTTTATCCCTTATTCCATTTATATATTTAAAAACTACATTGTTTCGTTACAATTATTGAACAGCGCAATACATGGAATGTTTTAATGAAATTATGAAATCATGGAACGCCACTATAGGTTAAAATTAATTAAACTTACCTTTAAAGACTTAGAATTTGTCATTTATACTTTACAATATGTCATCAATCACGATAGTCGACATGTTATATAGTATGACGTCCAAACAAACGTACACTAGCGGCACTACAAGGCTACTGGATTTTTACATTGCTCTTGTAAAAAGGATTTGCACTACGCATGGAAAATTCCATTCAGCGACGCAATTTTACCGAAACATTGTAATTTTACATTTATAATGCTTTTCCGCTTCAGTGTAAATCTCCCTCAGTTATTACTGGTATTTTTATTTCCTATGATTCACGTGGTAAAATTACAGTTTTATTGTGAAATTTACAACATTACGGGAAAATAACCTCATAAATCACTTTGAATTTCCAAAACATATGTAATTTTTCCACGGAAATCATAGGAAGAAATTACAATAACGTAATGTAATTGTCATCTAAACTTTTTACAGTGTACTTAGTCGCTCATGCATAAGCGACACAAACAGACACAACGTCTTGAACGATTTTTTGCCCTCTCAACTCCCCGAAAGAAACTATACGAAATACGAATGAATTTTGAAACGAAAAGAGATATATAATGAATCGCGTTTATACATTCCAGATTTTGATTTTTCAGCAAAAAGTTGTTGTTAGTTTTATTCTTATTCTATGGTAATATTCATTGCAAAGTTTGAGATTTTAAAATATCTTCATACATTTGAAAACAGAATACATATATTGAAACTTTAAATTCTTAATGTATTATTTATTTAAAGAATTTTCACTCTTTTAATTATTATTAGATTCGGGCACGAGAGAAGAAGCAAAGATTATTTTTAAACCTTATATTTTATTCACTTTTAAATTACCCTCATAAACAATTAATTTTTCTTATTTACTATTCTAAACACTCTTCACACATTTAACCATACACTAACTGCCTTTTCGTATAATATCCGCTTAGACGTAATCCCTTATCTCGCTCTCGATAATAAATGTCGTTTCGCAAGCGGCTGTATACAATCTTTTATGGATTCCTTCAAAAGATCGAAATTTGAATCAATTTAGAATCTTCTTACTTAGTGCTCCAAACTCAGATACCCCGATAAATCGCGGGTCCTGTCCAGTGCTACTAAGCTAGAAACGAATCAAAACTCGGATACCATGATAAATCGCGGGTTCTGTCGAGAGAAGACTTTTAGATGTTCACCGCTCGTTCCCGAGCTCCCGACTGACTCAAAATCGTCCTGCATCCTACCTCCTTAACTTTCCGTCCAATGGCGATTTTCCTTTTCGCTAGATCTCGGGCGGGGCAACATTCGCGTTTGCGCGTTTTGTGGTATTGGTTGTTAGAACATTTACTATAAGTTGTATTCTGTACAATAAATGCATACGCACACTCTAGATATTGTATATAGGGCGTTAGCTACTCTTTCCTTTTTTCTACAAACCTATCTGTCCTCTCTCCATCCTTAACCATTCTTTTCCTGCTTCTCTAAATCTATCTCTTCTCTTTCCAACCATAGCCACTATTTCCCTCTCTCCCTCTCTCTAAAGCTACATTTCAACCGTCACATATCTCCCACTATTAACTAGACTCTCCCCCCCTCTCTCTATCTAGCTATCCTCTTCTCACTATCTAGACACCCCTCTCTACCCCATCTCTCTCTATCCCCTCTTTCTCTCGCCCCTTCTCTATCTCTTTAGCTATTTCTCTCTATCTATTCTATTCCTACCCCCCCCCCTCTCTCTCCTTTAACAAGCTCGGACATAAAAACGCCATTAAAATCGACACGCGTCAAGTCTTACAGCCCAACGTAATCTGTTTCCAGCTCTCAGATTTCTACTTGCTTTCATTTCTTCCCCGAATATCCTATTCCTTCAATGCATAAGAACTCTACTTCAGAACATAAAATTCTAAAACGGCCATCGACAAGAGAACTCCCTTGTACTAATGACATCTCATGAGAGACCCAGGTTCTTGACCTCTCACCCTAAAGAACCTATATCACCTCGGAATTCTAAAAATATGATTATGCAAGAACTCCACAGACAAATTGCATAGAAACACATCACGTGCATTTGCTTCTACTACAAATAATATATATATAATATATATTATATATAATATATATATAAATAGTATATATCATATATCACGATCATTCCTTCAAACCTTCTCCTATTCCACATGAGTATTTCCTTCCCAAATCCAACACTGATGCCCTATCTTATCTTATTGAATAAATACTTAACTTAAATAACTTCTAGTGTTTCATTTGATAAATAGGCAGTTATCCTCATCCTTGTTTTAGAACTTCTGTTCTAATCAGTAACGGAGAAACCGTTTATTATTTTTAAATTATTTAGTCGTATGTTTGTCTATCGAGACCTAACACTCGAGCTGAAATACATATCAAGTTTTGGATTACTAAACCTTTTCTTTTTTTTTTACATTAAATATTTTTATGAAATTTTAGAAAAGCTGTGATCATAAATTTATTGATTAAAGAGATGTCTGAAAATAACTCTGCACTCTTGATATTGAAAAATATCTCGGTCTCCTATGTATCTTATTATAAATATATCTTTATTTTGTAGTATATGGAAATAACTATTAGTTATAGTATTGTCGAAAAGAAATTAGACTGATTATATGGACTGAGTTTATTTTTCACTGTCTATCTCTTTCAAGGGCTTCGCTTATCGAGGAAATTTTAATCCACGGAAAATTTTAATCTACAGAAAATTAACAGTGAAAAAGTTGTTCAATGAGGTTCAAAGAAGTTTTCTGGAAAGTTTCAGCTAAATTGGATGAATGACTAAAATATTTAAAATATTTTGTAATTTAAGGGGTAATTTTAACGTTGCCCTAAAAATGTGATATAAAATTGAAATCGGATAGAGCAACTTCAAGATAATCGCTTGGATAATAAAACATTCATAATATTTTAACCATTGATCCAGTTGGTCTAAAACTACCAAAAAACGTCTTTGAACTTTAAGGCCCTGTGATACTTCGGCGGTGGGGTCAATCTGGTCTAGATTACCTAAGTTTTTTTTTACAAAAATAAATATTTTAAAAAAATTAATTCAGGGAAGTTATAAAAAATGCTAAGTGACTATTATTGACTCTCGTTTCGTTGAAATAATTAAAAAATAATTATTATCGACAGTTCATTATCAATACTTACGTTTTAGCAAAAAAAAAATTTTTTTTTATTATGCAAAATAAATCGAGTCAATAAAGGTCCGTTTCAATGTTCTTATTACCGTTTCCCAAAGTTTCCGGGCAAAATATTTATTTTTGTAGCCGTAAAGTAGGGGAATTTGAACATATAAAATCAATAATTTTTTTAAGTATCACATGCCCTTAATGAACAACTTTTTTATAAGGAAAAAGGGTTTTCGCTTATTTAAAAGAGGGGAAAGGGAAGGATGGTTTTAAGAGAGAGAGAGAGAGAGAGAGAGAGAGCTACGGTTGGAATCGCGGGGAGTGAAGGGGTCTTGTGGAAAGACAAGGATATTAGGGGACAAAGGAGGGAAGTGCCTTGTAGTTCTCATAGGGGAAGATGATTGGGTCTAGTGGGACTAAGATTTTGGATTAGGGCAGAGGAATTAAAAAAAGAAAAAAAAAAGAGAGGGGTAGAGGGGTTGCGAGAAATATAATATTAATAGGTGAGGGTTTTTGATTGAGAACTCATCGATTAGATCAAATTAATTAGTTGTTAATGAATCCTTGATTACGAGTACAAGACAGATGGTCGCTTTAATGCTGCTTACGGCCACAGAACGCTTGCTATTAGTATTGAAACTAAAGCGAAACAACGAATACGAGAGGAACAAACTATTGGTAACCTGCGACGGCTAGCCAGTCTTGAGCGAGTAAGTAAGAAAGTCTGCGACGGTTTATCCAGTCGGGAACAGTTGTCCAGTCCAAAACCTTCTGACGATTTACGGTCGCGCATGGCTTCTTGTATCCGGGGCTCGCGTGAAAATCGCGTAGTGAAGGTATCACCCACTAGAAAGGGATGCGCGAGATACATTTTCTTTGTCGTCGCGCTCGTCTGTATCCCTTCTCTGTTACGCTAACGGGTTAAGTGGAAAACGTCTTCGCCGCGCGGTCGTAGGCCGTAAGTTTGTCTTTTCGCAGGCGAAGGTTTTTCCACTTCGTTTATTCATAATAGTCCTAAACTCTACCTTGTTATTTTAAACCCTTAATATTTATTTATTTATTTTATTTGTTTAAATTTAATCTTGAACCGAGTTAGCAATGTCGTATATTCAATGCTTCTGGGCGTATATCAACTTTCTCACTGGAAGTTTAACGTAGCTAGTAATTCGCTAGATAAAATAAGTGGTTGAATGTTGAAATTCATGATTTTTGTAATGTCTTAAAATAAAATGAACTACTTTTTTGTCTAATATAATATATTTGTTTTTCTTTCTTAGATAGCTTCAGAAGACTTAAACAGATCATTTAGTATTGATGAAATAAAAATTCTGAAAATTAGCTAAATTAGCGCGAGTTGAAGTGAAAAAGGATTAAAATTTTTCGTTTTTAAACAATCCACTTTTTAGAAATTAATTCAAAAACTACAAAACCTAAAAATGTTAGCAAAAGAAAAACGTATGAGCCTTGAAATTTTCTAAAAGTATCAGTCTTTAAAACTAATATTCGAACGATCTTTTTAAATGACTTTCAGGACAATACATACTTCCGAGGCTAAATGCACGCGTATCCCATTTTGGTCGCCGGAAGATCAATTGTATTATTTGTGTTTGAAACAAAACTTTTCTTTTAATTAATGAAGGAAGATACTATAAACTATATTTTCATATTTATAAGAGACAAAAATCGGTTTGGAACTTTTCATATTGAGTTTTTTAAAAAGTTGCATCGGATATAATTGCATGCTAAAAAGAATAAAGAAATATTTATTTGAAAAGAATCCATTCGTTGAAAATGCTTCAAATTAATTCTCTCAAATTCAGTAGGTACTTCAAAAGTTGGGTTATAAATGAAAAAAATATACTTGTCAAAGCTTATTGAAACTACCTCGGAAATTGATGAAAATATTTAATATAGAAAAGAAAGAAAAGATTTATAATCCAAAACGTGATATGTATTCCAGCTCTATGGTATAAAAATTAGGCTTGAAATCAATCAGGTGATTTTAGGTTTTTGCATTGGCAAAAATATTCATAAGGGTACTTCAAGATAACATATATATGTATATATTCTGTTTTAAAATGTATGAAGATATTTTAAGCTCTAAAACTTTGGAATGAATATTACCATAGAATAAGAATAAAAGTAACATTTCTAATCATATCGGGAAATACGAAAATCCTGTAAAACATCAAAATCTCGTTTCACAAGCAACATCTTTTTGCCGAAATATCAAAATCTCGAATGTATAAACGCGTTTCATTAAACATCTGGTTTCGCTTCAAAATGCATTCGTATTTCGTAGAGTTTCTTTCGGGGTGGTTGGGGGGGGGAGCAAAAATCGTCCAAGACGTTGTGTCTGTGTGCGTCGCTTATGGGCATGTTTACTCTCAGTTTTTTTCTGGTTCCAGCACTTAAAACCTACGCTGGAAAAAAGAAAGTGTACTTCGTTAAGCGTTAATTTCTCAGTTATTATTCGGGGAAACACCAAAAATAATTTCTAGTCGTTAACCGGAATACTTAAATTACGTATATCAAAGCATAATTCATATATGTTGCAATTTTAATTTTTTATTCCGATGGACATCGTCATTCGGTGGGAGTATGTGGGGATAACCCATACTTACATTCCTACCGACCAAGAGTCGTCATCGAGTTGCTACTCTATGTTAATTGACGAAATTAGCCGTCAAGTTTTCTCTATATAAAATATTTGTTTGTATGCCGATAGGCGGAGTTCAGAGAGTAGCCATCTTCGATTGCGTCCACGTGTCGTACGTGCAATGTCTCGATCCTGAATAAAACTGTTCTTTCTATTTTATTAAATCTTTCTTGAGTATTCATTACCACGCCTCTTTTACGAACTTGTGGGTCATAAAATTAGATATACAGACAACTTTTTTCCGCAAGCTTATTTCACTTTATCTCTGCTATCGACTTTAATGCAGGCATTGAAATACTATATTGATAGTCTGAACTCTGAACAATACAGAGAGTAGTTCTATATACAACAAATATTCATGATTTACTCAGCAAATCTTTTTGCATCGATAAGATTAGTTAAAATTTCAATATTAGCATGATAAAAACATATTAAGTTACAAGCATTTTATGGACAGAAATATATCAGAGAAACGGAATCTGAGGATCACGCAATGATTCACTCTGTGCTAGGTGTACGAAGAAGCGAATTCACAATCCAAAAATTTGATGTTCAACTTGACAAATAAAGGTAGAAAGATGGACCATAAAGCAGAAAGATCGTCTATCAACCGTGGAATTGTACAACATCCATTCTATGGCTTCATGCATCACCTAAACTATAGGTGAGGACTGGAGGCCTTCTCAGATTCCGTTGTGCAAAGTTGTACGATGAAGTTCATTTCTATCAAAATCCTGTTAATAAAATCTAATAATTGGCCGGTATTTCTTTTTGCTGTGACGTACCGTTTCGCATTACACGCGGTATATTTAAAGCATTCAATCAATACCCAATAATTTATGTATCAGTGGAGATATTAAATTACCTTTCCAGGTAACGTTCAGACTTTTGGAATATTCTATAAGTATAGGGGAATAAATATTTCAATAATACCCTAAACTTCTAAAAAGTTTAATCATAGATATATAGTTTGAGTGCTAGTTACAAACTAACCTCAACTTTTGTCGATAACCCTTAAGATAAAAATTAATACCTTTCATTTTCGCACCGAGTGGAGAAAGTACACTAACGTAAAAGATTTTTAGGGTATAAGTGACTATTTTCATGATACTCATTTACTCTTTTTCCAATCACTAAAGATTCAAGATCAATTTTCCACGAAATGAACTGGATGAAGATGAACTTCATGATAATCATACTGATAGTAAACTCCATCTCTCAATTTGAAGCAACAAGTAAAGAATTCACTCACACGTAAGTAATTATAATATTTTATAATACTGAAGAATATTTTTAAAGAACTGATTATAACTTTTTACTGCATTAATGAGTAGTAACTCTCAAGATAAAATCTTTATAATTAATGCACCCATAACCACCCCCGTTTAACACGGTTTAAAAATAGTTCCTATATGTTTTTGATAATAATAATTAAACATGTAATGGTATTACAATAACCAATTTATAGTCGTGCGAAGAATTAACAATTAGTAGCAGTTTTTATGAAAACAAAAAGAGTGAGCATTTGGTCGGAGTGGTCCCTTATCAACCCCTCCGTTTCGCGGAGTTGACGCTGCCGGCGGAAGGGCCAATAAGGTCAATATAGGGATATCATAACAAAAACACTTGTAGACCCATCCCTAATTCTCATATTGTTCTAAGGTTATCCGGCATAATATTTTATGCTTTGACGACTACAATAGTACCATATATTACAATATATAGCTAGAAAGTGTTATTTTCTGGCCTCGGCTTCGCCTTGACCCTATATCAGCACGCCTGGGCATCCAGCATTTTTTGGCCTTGTGTTATATACTATTTTTCTTCATCCTCACGCGAAATTACATGCAATAATTAATAATAATTAAAAAATAAAGCGTCGTCAGCTACTAGCTCGCGTTTGAGTATATCTATACCCATGGTTTTACTGTCGGACCGGGTGGCGGTAGCGCCCTCCCGGCCAACTTGCGTAACGCAATGCGGCTTCTGTTTACTTTATTAAGGCGCTCGATACAATAGGTCTCTTTTTTTTATTCTATTCGATGACTCGGGTTGCGTGACTTGGACCCCTTGAGGTGATAAACCCCACATGTGCGATCGTATAACTTAAGAAGTTAGCATAAATTATTAGAAAAGCTCTAAAAATCAACAGCTTGATCTTAAATTAATCCAGAGATCGTTTTCTATTTCAGAAAGTATTTCGGGGTCATTTTATGCTCTGAGAATGTCGACGAGTTTATGAGTTCTTCAATTTCAGGGTTGTCTGTTCCAAGCCTCTTAAGTTTACACTTTCGCATATGTTTATTAATGCCCTAAATTTTGCCGCCCCTAAATCTGCTGTCCTAGGTTCCATCCTACTCAGCCTACTGGTACATCCGCCATAAATGTATAATTAATTTTGAATGACCCATACCTAAGGACAACCTTAGATCACAATTTAACAGATATCAAGAAAGTAAGAAACTAGTATGGGATTATTTCTGCATCAATCTCTGAAAATGACACATAATAAGATTAAGAATTCGAAACCTAGTTATATTTTCGTTTTGTATTCATACTTATATTCAAAAAATAAGTACGATTTGAAAAAAAGTATATGTATAATTTTAAGGATTATTAAGTAAACTATAAGTTTGTACTTACAGCTTAGTTAAAAATTAATTCATTGAAATTGAAAACTCATAAAATTGCAGAAAATCAACCATATGGCAGCGCCTTGAAGAATACTACCCTAGGATGACACAAGGAATTTTGGAACGTATCGAAAATATTAAGCTACAAGGATTAGAAAAGTAAGTCACTGATTTTTTGAAGAGTTGTTGTAGAATTGTCAAGATATTTGAGATTCGTGACAGAGGCGTGGTGCTGAACTTTTCCAACTGAACGGACGTCGATCTGTTTCCGAAGGGAAATTTTCCCTTTATCGTTTCAAGTGTCTCGTCGAATTGCAAAAATGATTTATGCTCTTTTGTCCTCGAAGGTACATCGTAGTAGGAATTGGGGTGAGTTTTTGATTAGTCAGGAATTTATGATTGCAGGATCGAAATTACGTGATTTGTAACAAAACGACATTGAGCTTTTGAAATTCATAATTTTAGAACATCGTCAGCGAATTAAAAACTCCACTGAGGCATTTGCAATTAATATTGGAGCAATTAATTTTAAATTGAATGACAGGTATAAATTATCATTAGATATTGATTCGATTTTTATCATTTTTGACCTCAGTTTTACTTTGAGCTATTGCCAATTTGTTGAAATTTTAATTTTGGTTTCAATCCGCTTATTTTTGACAGAGGTATTGCAGGAAATATTTTTCATGGTGAAAAATCACTTTTTGTAGTTTTTGAAATAATTTTTCAGCATTGGTTAATTAATCTTTAATTATTTCAACAATTCCCATTTGTTAAAATAATTTTTTTTTAGAAAAACATTTTTCTGTATCAAAATTTTTACTATTACGTACGAAATTTTTAAAGAGAAATAACTTCCATGTTATTATAGGTTGCTCAATATTCAGACATTTTTTTTAAATGTTCGATCCGGGGGATACCTTAAAAAACTGCCAAACACGGGTGAGTTTGTTTATTTTTTCATAGGTCGGTTCACCTTACTTTCGGACTGAAAGTTGTTTTCCTTTTTATTCAGCAATATTGTGTATTACGGGAAAATTAGTTTAAGGGGAGCATTTTCGGTAAGCGTTCTAGAAACATCTGGTGAGCGTGGGTTTTATTGCATCTAGATATTGCACCAAGATTCTCTGGCCGGGCTAACAATAGTCGTTATGTCGACAGTCGAGAAATTAGGTTGCTGGATCCCAGAATCTTTGCAAATACCTAATGGCTTTTTTTAACGTGGCAATATTAGTGCAAACCTGGTTTATACTTAAGGATTAGAGAGTGTTCCTTAATCTCCTAGGTTTACCTCTCATTTTGTGAGTGGGTAATGTCGTTAAGAGTGTCTATGCGCCTGGACGTATATCAATTCTATTAATTTTAATACCTGATTTTCTCATTAGGCTTCAATTGTTACTTAATCAGAACTCACGACCGCGATAGCAAGATTATGAATCTCGAACAGAGAGAAACCCGGAATCGGTCCATTTTCATCTCATAGATCGAGGACAGAGTTCATCCAGGAACACGTGCAATTATAACCCATCTGGTACTCATTAAGATGACCATGGAATATTACGAGTACATAGAATCATCGAGGAACGGGGTGAGGAACGAAGTACCTACGGTGATACTGTAACATCGGATACCACAAACTTTTTTTCACTTTCAAGAACGAAACGGAGCTAATCAAAGCAATTTTATAAATAATTTTATTGAAAATTAATGTAAATGGAGAATGAAAATATTTCTACTTACAATTATTCAACACAGAAATCGTAAAACTAAAAAAAAATATTTACAAAGTGGAAAAAATGTTTTAAATTTAAAAAATATAATTAAATAAAATTTTGGAGAAGTTTTGCTTCAAAAAAAAAACATTTATTTTTTAATATTTAAAAAATCACATTTTTGTCAAGTTTCCACGTTTTGAGCCCCTCTGAGCTCGAACTTAAGTTTTTACTTATTAGTCTGTGCTCTAGCGAAAGCTGCGGATTGAAATTCATTTTCAGGCAATCAGCAATTACCCGAATCATTCCGGAATTAGTATCCGAACCGAATAGTTTTATTTCGATCTAATCCGAAGAAAGTTTTCAAGCCGATTAATCCGAGGCACATTTAAAATAAATCCGAATGAATCAGAATTAATCAGAATTAATTTTCAAAAGAAATCACAAATTGGATTGACCTCTGGTATACAGTTTCAGTGTCCTGAACTGATCAGATCAAGTACATCAAGCGCTATGAAACCATTTTGGATAAAAATTGAAGAAGTTAAAGTATTCAAAATTCTTTTTTAAATTTTTAAACAATTTTTTATAATTATTTTCTATTAAAACAAAATTATCAGCCTTATATAGCATTTACAAAATTGAAAAAAAAAACAAAAATGAAAATTTTCAGCCTAAGTACGTACAATATGAAAAAAAGTCACGAAAAGAAAAATGTTGCTCTCTGCAAGTCTTATATTATTATTATTATTATTTTTCTCAAAGGTCGGAGAAACCCCTTTCAGAGCACCTAGCCATTAGGCCTTTGTAC
>JAUESI010020276.1:0-11563 GCA_032275145.1 Synergus laeviventris | reverse complement strand
TTGAGAGCGATATATCATTGCGTTTGGATGTGGTGAACACCAAAAAAAATTGCAACTAATTTGGTCACGTGGTCTGCTTAGAGCATGCCCTTAAGGTCAAAATTAATAGTATCGTTCAATGATCCACCACATCTGTACAATTTTAATCTGAAAATTTTTTTTTTAGATGGAGTATTTTAAGAGATATTTTCAATAATAGATTAAAATAGGACACCCTGTATCATGGGTAATTAATTCTCTACCGGACAGAGCACTTTCGTGTTTTAAGGATATATTATCAAAAATATGAGTTGTATTGTAATGAATTTATTATTATAAATTATAGAATCTTAGTCCTTTGGATCTACGCTTGGTTTTTTATCCCCCCCCCCCCTATGTGGGCCGCACCTTTCTCTCCTCTGTCCTTTTTTATTTAAACCCCTCCTTTTTCCTCAATGTCTCTTGCACTTCCTGTGTTCCGCCACACTCACCTGTCTACTGCCACATGCCTATAAGACTATACGACATACTGCTATAATCTAACATAAGTATGCACTCGCATACTCTACTAGGTATACTTATGCATGAATTCATCTAGGGATATAGCAACTGTTTTACACATCAACTACTGTTGCTGGCACTCGTATAATTAGTATACAAGCACAGTTTATATCTACAAGTTTACTTGCTAGCAGCATGGTACTCTTGCCATTCTCGCCATCAATGTTACCTTGTCAGTCCCTCGTTGTACTTCTAGCTGTCTTATTATTCCAGTGGCGTTTAAGCCTGGTGCAGTGCCTCTGTTTTGAGCTTCGCGGAAATTGAATTGAATCGGTAAGGTGCTCAAAAATATTAGAAGAAAGATAATTTTCGAGGAGAGTGTAACGCACGATTTTGGATGGGGGAAACTTCCTCCGTATTACCACGTTACTACTTTTCTTTCTGCTACACAGGCTTACGGACACCTCTGGTTTATGATAACATCCGGAATCAGCGACCGGTAAGTGCATCCATAGAAATCCCGCAAAAGTACTTTTAGCTTGTTTTTGAATTCTAATAGAAATAGAACGAGACACCAGTACCGGTGCAGATACTTAATATTTTAAGATAAACAAATATCGAAGAAAAAAAAATCATCTTCCAATCAGTAAGTCGTTTACTGCGGAGAGGAGGGTAATATATGGCGCACTAGAGTCTGTCAAAAATGACAAAGTACATATTACAAAATCAATTGCATCACGTTTATTATTATCATAACGTAATATAATTTTACATTAAATATTTTTACATTAAACGTGTGATTGTACATAATTCAAAACTTAAGTATTGTATGATGTATGCAGACATGTAACATAAATATAAACTTAGAAAAGCGTTCTATATATATATTATATATATTCTATATATATATATATATATTTATTTGCAAAATAAAATTTTTGTATCTTATTATTTTGACCTATTTTGGAATAAATACTCTTTCGCTCTGGCCTAAGCCCTGGTAGCTCATCAGAAAGTCTACGGATTTTTATTTTTTTGCTCACCCCCATTAATCATATAAAAATTATTATTTGGGTTTTATATTATGGTAACTTCAATGTTATATCGGTGCCAAATTATAGTTGGAGCTTAAAATCATTGAAACGTTTAAAATCGTTGAAATCTTCAGAAATCACTAGCATTTTTCTAAAATTCTTTAAAATTTCTCGAATTCTATGAAAAATTCTAGAACTTCTGTAATCTTTTAAATGTTATTTTTTTTCTTTAAAAATTTGAAGAACTTGCAGTTTATTATCGTTAAGTGACTTTATTTTCAAATATTTTATAAATGCATTAAAATTACCATAAAAACTGTCATAAAGGTAGTTTTCAAGGCACCGTAGAGGTATACTGAGGTTTTTTGAAAATTATTTTTTTAATTAAATAAACCGTTAAAAAGGTACGAGCATTCAATTGTTATTAGCGTAGATCGAACGCGTGCGAGTTGAGATCTCCGGAGTGGCGACACTCGCAGTCGTATCGCTATGCTGCGTTCGGCTTGGCCGCTACGATTCGTATTTTGTTTGAGTTAATTAATTCATTGTTTAAGTCTATTAAATGAAATTAAAGTAATACTTTTCAAAAAACTTTTTTGTACTTTAATAAATATTCCTTTTGCTTAAAGTTCGGGCTTATTCGAAATTCCCTCGATAAACGAAGCAATTGAAAGTTGCCTAGCACTATTTCGATACTGCTTAACAAAAAAATTAATTAATTTTTTCGATAAAAGAAGCGATAAATGTTAGTCTTTTTTACAAATAGTAGGTAGAAGCGGCATTTCATAAACACATGTAAGCTTTCTAACCATTTATTTAAAAATCACTCTCTCTTTTTTTGACCAAGTTATCGTATTTAAAATTCAGCAGTGATTTTTAATAGTTCTCAGTGTGGGCGTACTGGAAAACGCGTTTCATTGAATATTTTGGTTCACCTGAAAATGCATTTTTTACCAGAACGGGTAGAACGGTAGAATATCGCATAAAAAAAGTTGTGTCTGTGTGCATCGCGTATACATGAGCGACTAGGATCTAGGTGCACGATTTCATAGAGGTAATGTAGGAACTGACCAATTTTGGTTCAAGTCTATAGTATTGTGCACCTTATTTACTGAAATAGGCCGCAGAGGCGCCACTATACTAATAGCTGGGCTTCCTCTGGGCATGTTTACTCTTAGTTTCTGTTTGCTCAACCAGATTCAGACAAATATTAAATGAGATTTTATGTGTGGCTCAATCGCAATAAACGACCCCGAGCGAAAGACGAATAAAAATAAAAATGGAAGAGCAAGAAGGTACAAACAGGTACATAATTAACTTGAAAAGAGAAATAGGACTAATAGTTCGCCCATTAAAACCAAAATCAATTTCTGAAGCTCAAAATTATGCAGCCGAATCAGAAATGTGGATACGCGAATCACAACCAATTAGACCATAAACCATAATGCCTAAACCAACGCCACGACTAATACCAAGACGGATAGGACTGCCAAGGCCTTTTGCTAACATAACAGGATTCAAACCTGTACAAACTCCTCAAGTAGACAAGAACCGCATGGTATGTTATAAGTGCGGAAAAATAGGACATTTTGCAGCCCAATGCCAAGTAAAACCACACTCCTTGAGGATCTTCCTCATGAACTCCTTCATCCTCTCTTATCCACGAGCAGTCAGTTCTCGTAATCTTCCTTTCCCTTCTTGAACCAGTACCCAGGTTCGGCCAACCCCCCCCCCCCCCCAATAGACCCGGGCTACAACAATTGGCGCCCAACGTGAGGCTCGACATTTAAAAAAAAAACGTCCGGTGATTGAAATCATCGAATCCACGACCCAAGGAAACTCACGTAATGGTACTACACTCACCAATAAAAAAAAATTCACCTTCAAAAAAGAAGACAGCAGTAGAAAGGACCATCTCTACTAGAAAAACACCTGTCACCACTTCCGGAAGTGGGCAACAAAATCCGGTGGCGCCCAACCAATCAACCAGCACGGACCAACAAGAAGGACCATCAACACCTTCAACACTGGTGCAACTATCCTTCAATTCGCAAACTTCAACGTCAGTAACCACCGGGGGCAGTCACCCCATCACCTACATGGAAGATATGCCAATTGTTCCCCAAGGAGTGTCAATGAATGACCTACGACAGATCATTTGCGTTCTTAAAGCTCCCACGCCACCAGCACCAGAATTTTACTGATTGAGCTATGAAGATCTCGAAGTATTCCTCAAGGACAGCAGGATGTACTTCGAAGAAACTGGCAGCGATGAAACGCTGTGGACCAGACTGGTCGGAAAGTCTCTTCATGATGAGGCTGCGAAATGGTGGACACCATTCAAAACTTTCCACATGTCATGGGAAAAGTTCTGTGAGCTTTTTAGGAACCAATATGCAAGCCGAAAGGTCGAAAATGGTTTGCGCATCGACCTTTATGCACGCAGGCAAAACGAGAAGGATCCTGCTGCAATATTATTGCAGAAAAAATACCTCCTTGCCAAACGCCTCTGTCCACATAATTCCGAGGGAGAATTAATAGGAACAATTCTGGAAACGCTGAAGCCCTCAATCAAACAGGCAATCCGGCCGCGGATCCCAAAAAATTTACGGATCTAAGGGACTGAGCTACCCAGGCCGAAGCAGACGAGGCTGAAATGCACCCGGCGAAGGCTAAGGGAGAAGAAAGCACCCGAAAGAACTTTACCTCGTCTTCTCAACCCGCAGCCAGAAGAAGGACTCCCAAGCTGCCTGCCTGCCTGCCTGCCACCACTATCCCGAGTACTATTACCATCGAAACTGCCCAGTATTGGCTAGGAAAATGGCAAATCCGGCTCAGGAAAACTAGCGAAGGGCTGTGGAACCAAGCGTTTCCATTACGGTTCAGGATTACAAGCCCAACCGACAGTAAACGCCATCCGAACTACAAGACAGAACCTGCCTCGCCTCTGGGTCTACCTCGGGTCCCAACCGATGGAGGCACTCACCGATTCAGGTTCTTCAGACAACGTCATCAAGACTTCCGCTCTCAGCTCAGAGTGCCTGAGACACATAAAACCAGGTCCAACGAAAGCCGACTTAGCCGCCGATGGAGCAACGCTGAAGCTACGCGGAACCATCAATATAAATCTCCAAATACATGGAAAAAAATGCCCAGGCATGTTGCTCGTAGCAGACGATCTGGGCGAAGAACTCCTCCTGGGAAGAACTTGGCTCATCGAGCATCGCGTCGTCCACGACCATTAAAACAATCGACTATTTGTAGGCGATAAGGAAAGACAAGTAGTTCACACCGTCCCAGAAACAAGGAAAATCCAAGAGACTCCACCAGCGGAATAACTAGAAGGACTGACCCATGTCTTCCAGGGAGCAGAAGCCGAGGTTTTCCTATGCCTCGTAAAACTGCATCTCCCTATTTTTTATCGTAGCGGTCAACTGAAAAGAGTACTCACGAAGAGCCACGAAATACATTTAAAGACGCCAGCCCCTTTTCGAGACGCCCGACGACATTTCTCCGACGTCAAGAAAAAAGTCATAGAAGAGAAGAAACCAGAAATGTTGACAGAAGGAATAATAGAATCCACAAGTTCGCCCTACAGTTCCCAGCCGTCGATCCAAACAAAAAAGAATAGAACAAGAAGATTTTGTATAGATTACCGGAAGTTGAACGACCTTACGATAGATGCAGCCCAGCCACTTCCAGTTATCTACGAAGCTCTAAAGGACCTGGGACAAGCAAGGATTTTTTCAACTATCGACTTGAAAAGTGGATATTGGCAAATCCCCCTACATCCAGATTCAAAAAAGTATACAGCCTTCGCTACTCTTGATGGGGGACAATACCAATTCAGGGTGATGCCATTCGGGTTAAAAAATGCCCCGTGTACCTTTCAAAATATAATGAAGGAGGTACTAGGAGCTCACTGGCGAAAATTCGTAATCGCCTACCTGGACGACGTCATCATCTATTCAACCACCCTCGAGGAACACCTGTACCACTTGGCCATAGTATTCGAGTGTCTGGAAACCTATGGACTCTCTTGAAACCTTAAAAAATGTTTCTTCGGAGAGAAGCAATTAAAATACTTGGGTCACATCGTCATCTCGGAAGGCAACCAGGCTCAGCCCGAAAGTATACAAGCAATACTGAATGCTACGCCACCTAAAACTCGAAAGGAGCTACTAAGTTTCTTGGGGGTGTATGGATGGCTGCGGGAACTTCGCCCTTATAGCGAGTGCAATCACCGATCTGCTCCCGCCCGAAAAACGCTTTAAGTGGAATGCCGTTGCACAAAAAGCCTTCTAGGGAATCAAAGAAGAGGTAAAAAAAACCCCTCCAGCTCAGCCGAGCGAACCCACAGCTTCCATTTATACTGCAAACGGATGCAAGCGCTAAAGGAATGGGAGCCGTTCTCTTACAAGAAAATACCACGGGAAACCGCTACATCGTCTCATTTGCAAGTGCAAATGGCCGAACCTGGGTACTGGTTCAAGAAGGGAAAGGAAGATTACGAGAACTGACTGCTCGTGGATAAGAGAGGATGAAGGAGTTCATGAGGAAGATCCTCAAGGAGTGTGGTTTTACTTGGCATTGGGCTGCAAAATGTCCCATTTTTCCGCACTTATAACATTTGCAAGTGCAAATGAGACGATGTAGCCGAATCTGGACCGAATGCTGCCACCCGACAAAAAGGGGACTGAAGCACCTCTGCTAAATTCTCGACCAGTTGTTAACGTCTTGGAAGAAAAAGAATCATTAAAAGAAGAGGTCAGTCGCAACCAACAGCAAGATCCAATAATAACCCGGGAAGTAGAAAGGTGGAACGAGCTAATCGCTCAACCACACAGGAGCCAGGTCGAAAGCGAATATATTAACACGCACCGCCTGGACAATCAAGGTTTCTGGAAAAGGATTGCGGACCAGGACACTTGGGCACTCTGAGTACCTAAGAAACTGGTGGAGAGGGTAATTTTCGAATACCACGATGACTCCTTTGTTAGTCACCCAAGAACAGATGAGACTCACAGGGAAATAAATACCAGATATTATTGGCCTGCAATGAGGGACTCAATTAGAAATTACGTGGGAGGTTGTCACCTGTGTCTATGTTTAAAACGCATCCGCACAGACATCTTCACACGATGGGTCGAAGCATACCCCATTGCATCATCGGAGGCTCCCAAGATCATCACGATCCTGGAAAGAGAAGTTTTCGCCCGCTGGAGGTACCCCAGGCAAATATTAAGCGACAACGGAAGGCAGTTTGTCAGTAAGCAATGGAAAAATGCCTGCCGGCACTGGGATTGTGATGCTTGGACAACTCCAAACTACCACCCTCGAGCCAATCCCACTGAAAGAAGGAACCAAGAAATAAAGAAGGGGATCCGTTTGAGAATCTATGCTGGAAATCATCGAACTTATGACAGAGACCTGTCAAAAATTATGTTCAGTCTTCGCCGTCGACAGAACGCCGCCACTGGACAAACACCCAGCTACCTCCTGCTAGGATCAACCTTGCCTCATCCTGGAGATTTGAGATTACAGGACCATCAAAACGAACTGCCAGAAGAAAGACCAGCCAGGGAAGAGAGGGCACGGCGAAATCAAGCCGAGTACCAACGACGATATACCACGGATTTGCCGACAAGACGCTACGAGTCCGGCGATCAGGTATACGTCACTAGCTACTTCCTATCGAAGAAAGAAGAGAATTTTAACACCGGTTTTGCACCACGACAGACTGGACCACACACGGTCACAGCCAGAATAACCGGCGACACGTACTGGGTGAACCAGGACAGAAGGGAACTAAAAATTCATGGAAACCAGCTCTTTCCATGCCCAGAAGTTCCACGTGGAGAAAGACCACGCCAAGACGAAAAAGAGGACTTTTCAGAGGAAGAGCCCCTCGACGACGATGAACGCCCAGCTTCATCATCGGGCAGACCCGACAGCCAAGGGATCTGTCCCTCAACATACCTGCAGTCAAGAAGTCAGAGCACTTCCTCCCAGGAAAATGCTCATCACCAGCAAACACGACTCGCATCAGCCGACCCAGGAGCGACCGGAGAACGAAGCATCTATTCCGAAAGGGGGGGGGGGGTGATTTGTTATACGCGCTATTCGCGAAACACAACAAAAATCGAAAGCTTTTCTCTTCTAGAAAATACTTTCATTTTTCAAAACGACGCTTCGTTGGAACTCTCTAGAAACCAAGTTAGGAGACAAATCTTGACTTGCAAGCGTCCGGGCAGCAAAAAAAAGGGTCCAGTACACATCGGCCATACTGGCCCTGTTTGCACGGGTAAAGGTGCTATTTTAATAAAGTTTAATATTCGTTTTAGTTATAACTATTTATTTAATAGTGAGGTACAGTTAAAATCAATAATTCTAGTCTGAAGAGATGAAATTATGGTATAAGTGCAACGGCGGTGTTACTCTGTGCACAGGTCGGTTTAGACTAACAAGTTAAAAACCTAAGGAATACAAAATGAGACTTAAGTGCTAACTTTCAACGTTGCCAAAGGTAAAGGTGGAACATTTCAAATTTGGACATTATTATAAATACCGGCAACCCTGGATTGTACCTGAGACTATTGAGTAAGGCCGATAAAGGCTGACGCTACTCAATGTTTATTGGCGTAAGAGTGCTTTATAGTCGGTGCTTGCCGATGGGCTGATTGACGGATTGAAAGATGCCAAATTTTACTACTTTAAAAAACGTGCATACAATTAACTAAAGGTGAAGACCTTGGGAATTTAGAAAACTGCAAGAGAAAGGTTTCTAAGCAGATGTACAAATGCAGTAAAAATGCAGGCTAGAAATTCGGGTTTCCATTAAACAGTAAAATGATTCACTCTGTCAAACAGGCCCTCTCACTCACTTCGCAGGGAGACAAACTGCCTCGCACTCACAGTCCCGTTACGTTTGCAAGGTCAACCTAACAAAAAACTTTCCTATCAATAAAAAAAAAGCAAAACCCTTCAAGAATATTCTAGAAGCATTGAGGGAAAGTTGGAGGAGAGGAATACCCCTTCCACGATATCTTCGCGTGGGGTACGCTCCTTAAAAAAGGACGCGTTTTCCGAGCATGAGTCAGTCGAAAAGGACCCTTTGGAACTTGGAGGAACTCTCTCCAAGCACCCACATAAATCTACCCAGTGTACGCCGCTTACTAAAATAAAAGTGGTTTTTGCGGATTCCCTGACTACGTTTTTCAAAAAGAAAATTCTTCTTGGTAAGATTTCCACGAGTAACCAGTTCTCGTAACCTCCTTTTACTCCTTGAGGATCTTCCTCACGAACTCGTTCATCCTTTCATTTCCACGAGTAACCAGTTCTCGTAATCTCCCTTTACTCCTTGAGGATCTTCCTTATAAATTCCTTCATCCTCTCTTCTCCACGAGTAAACAGTTCTCGTAATCTCCCTTTACTCTTTGAGGATCTTCCTCATAAATTCCTTCATCCTCTCTTCTCCACGAGCAACCAGTTCTCGTAATCTCCCTACACTCCTTGAAGATCTTCCTCATGAACTCCTTCATCCTCTCTTATCCATGAGCAGTCAGTTCTCGTAATCTTCCTTTCCCTTCTTGAACCAGTACCCAGATTCGGCCATCCCCCCCAATAGACCCGGGCTACAACAAGTATCAGCCCAAGAAATGCAAGAATACCACGACCAGATAGAACAAGCCGAGTATCTAACTTATGCGGAGAATTATACGCAATCAGAGGAAAATGACTTGGAAGAGAATATAATTTATTATTGGACACAGGAGCAGCAATCAATGTAATAAAATAAAACCAAAATTTGACATCCCAAAATTCAAATAGACAGAAAACCATGACGCTATACCAGACGGAATGTATATGATAAAAAACAAGAAAATACAGATACCATACTTCAACTATCTCACTCGACCAGTCAAAATACCAGATAAGATTAGTTATGAAAAGACAGCAATGAGAATTGTCAAGGACAAACTGAGAAAGACAAGACAAATGAGTCACATCCGCTCAGGTGGTGTAATCTCTAGAACCACGGATACGCGACGACATTGTCAAAATGATCACACTGTATCAAGAAGCATTCTCATTACCACACGAGTCTTTACCATGCACGAATCTAACGGAGCATGAAATAACATTGAACTCAGGAAAAATAATCAACTTAAGATCACATAAGCTACCCAAACAACACCGAGAATTCTCTTTAGAAGAAACTCAGAAATTATTAGAAAAAGGAATTATAAGACCATCACATTCACCGCTTAATTCACCATTGTGGATAGTTCCCAAAAAAGGAAATAAGTTACGAATGGTAGTTGATTATCGACAACTAAATAAAGACACAGACCAAGACGCATATCCATTACCAATGATTGACGATATACTCGATCAATTAGGATATGCAAAATTGGTTTCGGCATTTGACATGAGTGCCGGATTCCACTAAATCCCCATGGCAGAACAAAGCAAAAAATATACAGCATTTTCTACTACACAAGGACATTTCGAATACAACAGAATGCCTTTTGGACTTAAAAATGCCCCAGCTACGTTTCAACGTCTCATGGACAACGCGTTTAGGGGATTAATAGGAACAAACTGCTTTACATATATAGACGACATCGTAATATTCGGAAACACACTACAATAACATAATAAGAATTTACAACTAGTACTCAAACGAGTTAAAGAATTAGGATTAAAACCCGAACCAACCAAATGTGAATATTTAAAGCCCGAATTAGAATATTTAGGAGACCTAATTACCAATAAAGAAGTAAAACCGAACCCAGCTAAAATTGAAGCTATTAAAAACAGTCAAAGATATACAAAGCTTCTTAGGACTAGTGGGATACTATAGAAAATTTATTAAGAACTTTCCTAGTATCTCCAGACCACTCACAAGATTAACACAAAAAGAAACAATATTTGATTGGACACCAGATTGCGAGACAGCATTTTTTTATTTAAAACATGCTTTAACAACAGCACCAGTTTTGAAATTTCCAGACTTCAATGACCAATTCGTGTTAACAACCGATGCATCAAACCAAGGACTAGATACTGCTCTCTCTCAACAAGGACATACATATCTATTTATATCCTGAAAACTAAATAAAGCAGAACAAAACTACACGACCTCCGAAAAAGAACTTTTAGCTATTGTATGGGCCATGAAAAAACTGAGACCATATTTACTAGGCAAAAAGTTCAAAATTCAGACAGACCATAAAGCATTCGTATGGCTACACAACGTGAAAGATCCCAGCTCACGCCTACTCAGATGGAGATTGAGAATGGAAGAATACAAGTATGAGATAGGATACGTAAAAGGAAAAGAGAATAAAGTAGCAGACTGCCTATCAAGACTATTCCCTTTAACGTTAGAAGAATGCATACAACACGCAGGAATAGTAGAATCAGACACAACTGATTCATCAACTAAAGAAGAAACAGATGACGTATTCACAGACCTTTTCACCAACTATAACAAATAAGAGAAAAATCCGATAGAATCAGGAGAAGTAAAAGTAAAGCCTAACGCATCAGGTAAATTATGGAAAAAAATTACTGAAGAAGATTTAGGACAATTCAATGAAAAAAAATGGTTAATAAGTCTATCAAAATTAACCTATGACCAGGAAAAAAGGAAAAAGGATATATAATAATCAGAATTGCAATTAACGATCCTTTAATAACACCATTAGAAAAAGAAGTTATACGAAGCATAATAGAATATATAGCCACAACGCTCCCAACGAACAGTTGTCATCTCTGTTTTAACACAACCAGAGAATTAACTAAAGCTGAACAAAAAAGTATCATGGAAGAAGCACATAAAGGACATCTAGGAGAACATAAAATCTTAGATTCAGCAAGGAAAATGGAATATTGGAAAGGAATGGACAAAGACATAATTGACTACGTCAAGAAATGCCCCATCTGTCAGTTAGAAAAAATGACACAAATAAGGAACCAAGCAGAGAGTGTGATACCAGAAATTCCACTGAAGCCAAGTGATAAGATAGCGCTTGACATTTATG